>LPNX010119614.1:260029-286556 GCA_001517045.1 Pseudotsuga menziesii
AATGTGTTTTTTTACCTACCAGGGGCACATCAGCATGTTCATCATGACCTGTTCAGTGTTATCTGCACCTACATGCTTTGCAGTTGAATTGTGTAGAATTAGAATTAATGTTCATCATCTGCAATTATCTATACAAAACAGTATCATATTAATAAATTCATTACCAGGAATTGAAGCATGATCTTAGTCTGGTTGGTCATGTACATACTTGACATGAACGGGATCATTAATTTCCTGCTAAAAAATGAATAAATAATTTATGTTAATTTATTTATAATGAATAAATTGCATGAGAATTAATAAATTATCATTAAAGTATACAGTTTTTACATACCTGCGCACCTGATGGATCAGCAGAAGATCATGCAGTATCCCCATACAAGCTTCTCCGATGTTCAACAACGGCGTCAAAGCCCTGTTCGAAGCCAAGCTTCATGTAATCCGCACTGGGCAATTTTTTGAACCGGCCGGCCTTGATATTTGCATGATGTCATTAATTTTACATTTTTTTCTAGAACAAAATGAAATTAGTTATCTGTATGATATTTGGATGCGGATTCGGGTTTTGTGATACTTACATATCGGGACTCCAATTTCGAGTAACCACCAGGCCCAAGCTTTTGTTGGCCAATTTTCGCAATTCTTTCCTTGGTGGCCTTAGATGTGTCCTAGAGTCTAATCAAGTGTTGAAATACGTTAGTTGATGTACCGAATTTGATATAAAAACTAGTAATAATAAGGCTTACCAGTACATTTTGGAATGTATTTGATACCTTCCTATTCCTGGTGGTATTTTTCTTGATTTTCTCAGGCCCTTCTCTTTTCCATCTTCCACCGGGGATTTCCATTCCATAGATGGAATCATTAGAGAGCGCTCATACCTAGGGTTCTTTTCTAGGTGAACCCTACACGGGCCTTGGACAATCTTCAGATGTTGTCCATCCTTCTGTAGGACCTTCGATGTATCGAAGGTATCTTGTCCGAACAGACCAACCAAGCAATTAGTCAGCTCATCCTTTAAATATTTTGGCTTCTTGTTCCACATTGTGAGGATGGTGGTCCCGAATATCTCCAAGGAAAAATAATTCATATGTTTATGAAATATATCATTTCTTGCAAAACATGAATGCCATCATTAGTCAACATTAAAACATATTATCAGTATATTAGACACAAATTATAAAAACTAAATTGAACAATCTATAATCACCTGGAATATTATCTATCTTTATTGGAACCAGTTCTTTGTTCACCAAAAATGTACACACTATTGAACCAGTGCTAGTGACACAAGAAGATCTAGGAAATGCATCCACCTCTCTATCTAAGCCTGGATCCACCCCTTCTTCTGCAACATATGTTGTGGGTAGGGAAGCATTGGTTGCACCCTCTACTGGCCTTTGGGGTGTCATAGAGTGTGTTTTATACTGTTCAGTGGACAATAAGGGAGTAGTATGTGGTGTACATGGAGTGGTTTTGTCACTCGCACCAACATTGACTTTACCACCACTGCAAAGCTCCATAACATGTTGTAAATTCAAACCATTGTATTATAAGTTCAATAGCATATAAAATTAAATATTATACAGTTATAAATGAATTTACATTATTATTCAGGAACTTACTTCCAATTGTTTACGTCTCTGTAACAACAATTTAATCTTTTCTTCTCTCTTTTGTTTGTGGAACTGTTAATGTCAGAAGAACAAGTTCCTCATTTTGTTTTTCCCTGGTCTTTTGTAGCACCCTCAACGGGTCTGCAGACCCTCTAATTTCACTATCTTTCATCAACTAGCAGACCTCATTCTGTAAAGAGTGTTGAGATGGTGTTTCATAAATCGAATCCCATGTCTGCAACAGGTTATATAAAACATTGCTTAGTCTTTGAAGCAATAGTGTGCGCAAAAAATTATATTAACAAAAATTGTCTATCATGATAGATTCATAGGATTACATCTAGGATTACTTGATGCCTAGGTGAGTGTGTGGTATGATCAACAGCTGGGGACTTACCCCGATCAACCACCTACAAAAAAAGTAGAGAACATTATCAAAATGAATGTAATATGTAAAATCTAACAAATACAAAACAAAATTAAACATTATGCTACATGTTTTATATGTGTACATTTTTGAAGTATTTAGAATGTGGAATTACATTTAGGTTTACAGGTTTCCTCGAGGCTCTAGTCGTCTGATCAACAGTTGGGGAATTTCCCCGGTCAACCTGCAAAAAAGGTAGATAGCATTATCATCATGAACGCAAACATAAAAATGAAAAAATAAATAAGAAAATAAACATTATGCTACACGATATACATGTTTATGATTTTAAAGTATTTGAAATGGAGAATTAAATTCATTTTTACCTGTTTCCCTGATGTTGCAATCGGCTGATCAATAGCCGGTTGGCTTCCCTGATCAACACTCTGCATGGAAAATAGATAACATTATATAAACGAACCGAATATACTAATGAAAATACATAACAACAGATCTTTTTTCCCATCCTAAATTTATTATATTGGCAATATCGATGTATACCTGCTGCCTTGACTCAGGTCTACAAACATCTATGGAGAGGGATGTGCCCCTGAGAGAACCCTGCATCAAAAACATACTAAAAATTACCTAACGAAATCAGAAAAGTAGAAAATTATAATTATATGCTAACGAAAAATCCTATAGATGTTAAAATAATCAATAAAAGGTTGGTTAAATTGTTGGATGTACCACACCCATACTAACCGTGTTTGTATCTACATGATTCAAATTGTAATTAATAAGCAGTTCTTCACTAGCAGCTATTGATTTAATTGCACATACAAAGACATGGTTTCCTTCACGCGACTCGAATATGAAGTTGGGTTGCTTAAGTGTAGACCCCGGTTGTGTACTATTTATAAACCCCACAATATTACCAGTTTTTTTTGGCCGTTCGTCCATGTACAACATTTCTCCTTTATTTTGAGCTTTGTCTTTCAGTTGTATATAATTTGTTGACAACCCATATCTACACATACTTCGTGTATATTGGACTGGTTGCATCTAATAACTGTAGTTGTAAGAGGGTCCAAAATACTCCATCAATTCTGTACATCTTTTGTATCCAACCTTTATATTTTCCATGCAAAACAACCCCAATCCATGTAATGATGACGGTGCAATTCTATATATCCTCTCATTCACACAAAAATCAGTGTTTATTTGACGAAGATCCATAGGAACCCATTGTTTCACTAGGTGTTTGTAACTTAAGGGCACCTCAATGTCTCCTACTATCTCAATCATCATAGGAACATGACTCCCCTCCTTTGAGAAAAAAATCCATGTGTTTATTGAATTTTCTTCTGATATTATGACATCTAGTTGATCTAGCCCTTGTAGACCTACTAGATGTCTCACTTTCCTCTATCCTTCCCAAAATACCCTCGCTAGAGGAAGATAGGTCTAACAAATACCTGTTTAGTTCTACCTACACCATGGTCGGAAAACAAAGTGGCAAAAACATAGCAAAATACCAACAAAAAACTTGGAAAGAATTATAAGCAAAAAACTTGTAAAAGTTTCCTACTTTCTAAAGAAAAAACTTGTCAAGAATGAGTTTGGGTAATAGGTGTGGGAATTTGGTGGCCCTAAAAGTTCTAATGTATGCCCCTCTTTTAGTTACATACAAGTCTCCATTCTCACTTATTGCTTGCATTTCTTTTTCCTAACATGTATTGGGTAGGCTCACAAAATATCATGTTATACATGGGCACTATGATATGCTCACAAATATTTATATAATGTATTATAAATGTGTGTTCCTAAGGGATTTTCCAATATACATGGATGGGCACTATGCTTGGTCACCAATGCTTTCACGTCTCTGGAAATATGTTAGAAACATACATCACATATAGCAAGTATGATGACACGTAGAATGTTGGAGCGATTATGGTGGTTGTGTATTTGGATTTGCAGGTGTTCTTATTACTAGACTAACCCCCTTTCAACAATAATATTTGCAGATTTAATGAGTCTATGTCTAATATTCTTGGTTCTAATTACATTCAAGGAGCCAATGCATAGGTCTCTGTAATCCACAACAAAAAACACTTCACAAAATTAATTCAGAGGAGTTCCAAATTCCCTTTGTCCATTCACAAACTTCATATGTATGCTTGTTCCCATTGGAATTTGGCCTTTCAACGTCGTCAAGCTTGAGACGAACTGTTATGCATATGTAACAAATATAACACTACAATTTATGCTAATATATGTCTGTACAGGGCCTAGAGGTTCTCATTTAATGGGCTATCTCCTTGAAAGAACATATCTTCGCATTCATCTACATTTACTTCGGATAGAAGTGATACAGAGTTTTTATGTTGGCCACTTCCCTCAAAAAGCATCTTTGACATGAGTTCCTTTTTCAAGGAATATTGGTTAATCTCTTCTTCCAAAGTTCTAGGTCTTTTCTCCATTCTAGATTGGCCTGATTATTCACTTTCTTGGGCACTCTGTTATATCAAAATCCTGTCATCATCTTGTGATAAGAACTTTGACATGCCTACTTGCCCTGAATCCCAGCTCTTGGAGTGGAAAATCATGGTTATCATCAATCTTCTATGAAAATTCCCAGCACCATGCTTGCCCCTTTATCCAGAAGTGGTACCCTTGTTCGCGGTACCCTTGTTCGCACCGCCCATCCCCTCTTACCCACAAGCGGTGCCACCACTTATGGCCCTTGGTCCATAAGCGGTTATTACTAGAACCGCTCTGTCATTGAAGGAGAAACACAGTACCCTAGGTAAAAAGGGAAAAAGAGAAGTTTCTCAAGGCTTCTAGATGATAAGACTCCTGTCCTCCCTTATCCCTACTATTGTGGGTCATTTGAGCTCGAGATCCCTCATCCTAGGATATTAGAGGCCACCTCACCCACTAATCTCTCAACCTACCCTGTCCATTAAGCCTTATAAATACAAGCTTATGGCCATGGTTGAGGGGGAGAACTCTTAAGGTATTGTTTTGCTGTTGGATTGATCACTTGACCCAAGACCATTTGGGAGAGTATAGAGAGCTAGAGTCGGAGCTTTTGGGGATGAGAATGCTTGGTTTCATGGAGATGCATGTCAACACTAAGGCTTGGTTGTAAACTTCTTCATATTTCTTTAATGCAAGTTGATTTATGTCCCACATCCATTGTTGTTATATGATTTCACATGTATGTTGTTAGATTCCTTAGTCACTAACATAGATTAGTAGATTATATTCTAGTGGTTTCAATATGTTTGCGTGTTGAAGCTTACTGGAGGTACATAGGGTAACGATCAATGCATTACATTCCAAGTATCTACGGCGTCTAGGGAGAGTCTTCAACTTCTGTCCTCTATTTGTTCTGGATTTAAACCATTCAGACTAGTGGAACACCTTGCTGTCTGCAGGAGGTGAAATATTCCAGCTAACAAATATGGTGACTCTGTTGGGGAATAGTTATATAGGGTAACGATCGAAGCATTACATTCCAAGTATCTACGATGTCTAGGGAGAGCCTTCAACTTCTGTCCTATATTTTTTCTAGATTTGAACCATTCAGACCAGTGGAACACCTTGCTGTCCGCAGGAGATGGAATATTCCAGCTAACAAATATGGTGACTCTGCTGGCGAATAGTTATATCAGTTGTTCTGATCTTCCTCGGTCTACAACTCTTGTCCGAATCTAGGCTCCTTCTTCTTTAACTCTCTTCAGTCAGATCTACTTATCGACTTGCTTCATTTGGGTTTGAAACTTCTAGATCTGTTTATATCTGAGTTATTTCAATCTTTTACGCTCTGTTTTCATAATCAATTCAACATTATTTTCCCTGATCTAGTATTTTTCTGACTTGATCCATCGTTCTTCTTGTGTTTTGGTCATCTACAAGGAACCGCGCCTATGTTATGTACGAGAAGCGGTGCCACCTCCTGAACAAAGTGGGAAGTACGCGGTGCCACCACCTGTAACCTGTTGGTGAGAAGCAGTGTTGTGTAGGAAACGCTCTGTCAACACTTGAGAAGCGTGGTGCCAGGTAGGCATCATTCCAAAGCCTTTTTTCCTCATTTTTCTTTGCAAAAATTTGGATTTTGTTACTTTCAGTTCTGCTTATTAGACTTGTGTTACTAAATCTGATGTTTGTGGCTTGATAATTTTATGGTTTAAGATTGATTTGAGTGGAATTTCAAAAGTTTGATTAGGTCTTTTGATTGTTCATCCACTTCTATGTTTATTGGTTGTGTTTACGAAAGGATTTCTTGTTTTTTGAAAAGCTTAGGGTGTTTGTAAAATCTCTTTTCATTTCTGTTGCATAGAATAAAAGAAGAACACTAGATTAGCTTCTAGGTTTCGTTTCTTATTTGCATAGTAGACTTCTTTTTCCTTCCTTTAAAAAAGAATTTTTTTGACTGAGACTAGGATATTATCATTGAGCGTTGGACAATGGTTTTCTGATTGGCTTTACAAGCTTTTGGGACCTTCATGATCTTTCCTCTCTCATGCATTTAGAAATATCTCGATCAAAGTAAAAAAAAATGGTAGTTTTAAGTTAGATTTGCTTATGTTTTGAGAAAATTGAAAAAATAGAGTGCATTTGCATATAGGTGTGCTTCTTATCTTTCTTTTAGGAAAATAGATTCTTCCCCTTCTCATTTGCTTTCAAAAAAAAGAAATTGGTTTGGAAAATTCATTGCTTCTCTTTGTTTTTCATGTTCATGACTGTTGTTTGGAAGTATTGTTGGTTTTGAAACAAAAAGAAAACACTCTCTTTCCCTCATGTAAGTAGGCATACTGAACGGTAAAGTGAACATTTTGCACAAGCATATTGCATGGTTTTACTTTTCTGTCAAAACATCATGCATTCACCTAACCGTACAAGTTAAAATTAATGGTTGTTGTAGCTTAAAATTTATGTAGTAACTTGAGTGATAGGTTAGAGACGTGTTCGGGCATCGTTAAGTGTAAGAGCTGTCATTATTTGTCAACATTACATTTCGGGACTCACACGGTTCTTCCATGTACCGTTGGTATATCAAACGGCCTTTCAAGTACCCTTGAGGTATATAGAAAGGTACTTCATTTACTCGATTGTATATCAGAATCCCCCTTGTGTAGGGTTATGCATTATACAACACTACTACCAATTCGAGCTCCCATGTAGCTTGAGTATATCGGGAGACCCCACTAGGATACCTTATCTATCTGAGAAAAGCCCTTTGGCCGTCTTTTTTGGAGCCATACACTGAAAACAACATTCGGGGAGATTACTACGCATGTACCCTTGAGGTATATTGCGAGTGGCACCTTCTTGACAATCCTGGTGAGAGACCTGACTTTTTGAACTCCTCCTATCATTTTAAGTCTGCTTGTTTTGACCTATAGCTTGTGCAGGGAAGTTTTTTGGTGTGCTTTCTATATTTTCAGACCCTAGGTTAGATAGGAACTATACAAACTGGCTGATTTAAGACAGTCCAGAAGAGTAAGGGGCTTGCCACCGGATTTTATTCCTGGTTCAGGAGAAAATCCAATGGAAGCTATCGACCAAGGAGCTGCTACCACCTCCCAAGTGGGAGACAATGTGGTTGCAGAAAGTGGAGTACCATATTCTTCACACTCACCTCCCTTGATCCAACAACCTTCTCAGGGAAATACATCATTACATTCTCCCACGGAAGGTCATGTTGACGATACAACCCATCCGGATTTTGGTCCCAATGCTCCATTTTGGGAGACACCTATAGGACAGGCCATTGCCTCATTTAGCACCCATGTAAACTCTTTTGAAGATGAAGAAGAACGGAGGCAATACCGTGCTTCCATTCTCCGTGCATAGGAGATTGACAAGCAGATCGATGACCTATTAGGCTTGACACCAGCACGTTCCACATCTCTTCTTGTCGGATATCGTTCACTGGCCGACTCTATGAGACCCATTGAACCAATTATAGATCATCCAATAACAACCCACAACCCAGGTCAAATTACCAGCCCTATCACCTCTCATGTTATGTCTGTTCCTAATCCTCCCAGGTCTTCTATACCTGGGACCCAACCTTGGATTCTTGTTTCGTCAGTACCTTATAGTGCCGGGGGGAAACCCTCTACACGACCTACATTATCTGACACCGAAATTGTACCTGGTCAAGGGCAGACCTCTAACATAGAACCATCTATAGTTTACGTCCCTCCCACCCATACTAATGTGGTTAATCCCCCATCCAGTTCAGGTCAGCCCTTGGGGGCACCACCTGTAATCGTTCAGTCTTCTGGAGGTTATGGTTATCAAATACCTATAGGTAATCATCCACCCAATCCTACAGGAATTCCTTATGATGGAATTCCATACCCTAGTAACACTTTTACACCATGGGGGAAACCCAACTGGTCTTACATGCCAGCTATGGGGGGGATACCCATACATACTGTGGGAGGTGCCGAAGGACCACCTTATGGAGGTCCTCCCCCTAGGGGACCTAATGGTCCTGGAGGATCCGACATCTTTCCTCCTTACAGTCCTGGCAATCCTAGGGGACCTGGTGGCTTTCCTCCTTTTGGCCCAGGAGGGTCTGGTGGCTCTAGAGGTTTGCCACATCCTGGCGGCTCCGGAGGGTCTGGTGGTCTGCCTCTTGGTGGTCCTAGTGGTCTCGGTGGTCTTGGTGGTCCCGGTGGCCCTGGTGGTCCTCCTCCTAGAGGTCCTAGTGGTCCTAACGGTCCTAATCCCAGAAATCAATGCCCTATGGGTGGATCTTCTGGTAGTTCTTCGTCACAGCAACCTGTTTATCAGTCTACTTATGGTCCTACTAGTAATTATATGCCATATCAATATTACCAGTATGTGCAGCCCAACCGACAATTACCTTTCCTAGCAACTTTGGACTTACCTGATTTGTCCAAGTTGATCAATGACCCCATTCGACATAATCCCTCGTGGCCTCCCATTTCGGTAAAATTACCATTGTTCATTCCTAAATTCGATGGGAAGCAAGGAGACAATCCGAAGAACCATGTTATGGCATTCCATTTATGGATTTCTTCGAACTCCCTCATGGATGACTCCATTCGGTTATGACTCTTTCAGCGAACTTTGATCAGTATGGCCGTGAAGTGGTACATTGAACTCCCACAGCATTCGTTTGTGGATTTTGGCTCATTGGAAACTATGTTTCTTACACACTTTCAGCTCCCTATTCATTATGAAATGGGCATTGATATTTTAACTTCTCTATGGCATAACACCTCCACCCACATTTTCGATCACATTCATGAGTGGAGAAGGCGGAGAAGGCTTATTAAGGCCCCTATTCTAGATTAGTTACTAGCTGATTGGTTCACTAAATCCTTGTTGCCTCCTATTTCCCGAGATGTGGCTATGGGCGGTGCCGTTACCGAAGAGCAGGCGATTAGTCAGGCTCAGTACCTATACTTGGTCTATTCCTAGTCTGGAACTCTTTATGACCTGATTCCTCAAGCTCCTCGCCCCAGCATTGATCCTGCCAAGCCACCAATAGAATTACCTGTTGATGGGATTGTTGGTTCAATCCAGTCGCCGTCTACAGCAAAACCTGCCAAGTAAAACCAAATGACCACCCCTACTCCTTCGACTCCTAAGGTTTCCACCGAGGTCAATTCTATTCAAAGTACTCAAACCTCAGGTAATAAAAAGAAAGGTAAAAATAGAAATAAAAAACCTGGAAACCAACAGGAGACTCCACGACCAACCAACGGTGATAACGACAAAGGGAAAATGAAGGGAAAATATCCATGTCTGCTATGTGGTGGTGACCACTTTTCAAAGGAGTGTCCTCGTTGGGACAAAATCTCCCAGTTTTTGAAGTCCAATCCTGCACCTGTAGTACTTACCGATCATTTTCCCTCTCAAAAACAACTGATAGACATATGTCTAATTAGGGTAACTCTAGTTCGTCAGAGGAAATTCATATGATGTCCTTAGATACCATCCATCTGCAAACTCGAAGTCAGAATTATGATAAACCCGTAGATAAGAAAGAAGATCAATCTTCTTTAGGGAAAGTTCCCTCTACTAGCTCTCTGGAATCCTCATCTATTGTCCCCTTATCTATCGAGAAGCCTACTCTCGACATGATTTGGCGCCCACCTAAGAGTACTCTTCGGAAGGCTGTCTTTAATCCCAATGCCCGAGCTGCTCAATTTTATAATGTAGTTGAAGATATCGCTCAGCAACCTTGTGCGATGTCTACCCTAGAAGTGCTCCAAAGTTGCCCCACACAGCGCAGGAACTTGTTGAATGCATTAGGAGCTTTAGACCCGGATAACACTAACTTGATTCATTTCAATGTTGAAAACTACAAACCTAGATTACGGCATAAACTTGATTTTCAGATCATTACAAAAGTAGTGGGAAATAAATTCTTTCGAATGGTACTAGATGAAAGAGCTTCAACCTCGGTGTGATCTCTGACTTGTTGGAAAGATAATGCCTCTCCCGAGCTTGTCACATCATCTACGACCCTAAAAGACTTTAACGGATGGGGTTTCCAACCCCATGGTCTCATATCAGCCCTAGCGGTTGAGCTGGGGGGAAAAACTGTTTCCATGCAAGTAGAAGTGGTAGATGCCCCTTTAGATTACAACCTCCTTCTAGGAAGGAATTGGTTCTATGCCATGACTGTTGTTGCCTCAACAGTGTTTTGAACAGTCCAATTCCCGCATCTAGGAAGAATTGTTACTATTTATCAACTTGATTTTTGTACACTGGATGTTACTTCCTCCATGGCTAATAACATCCCCATGTTAGGCCAGTCCCCTCCTCCTTACCAGTCGATTTGGGTAGGCCTGTTGAAGGATTCATCCCTTATGGGGATTTTTCCATCCACTCTGCTTAAAACAGATACCGCGACAGTCCATATGATCGCCTCATTTGATTATGAACCTAAGGTAAAAAATGTTGTTGATTCCACCTCATTGAGTCCACATGAAGCTATGTATGACACCATTCAAACCTTTTTCGATGATCACACTGATGATCTTCATCTAGTGGCTTCGGACCCTTACCATTTACCATATTAGTTAGAACCTTCTCTTTCGGTTCTTGACTATCTCTCTGAGACTTTTCCTTCCGATGAGTCCATTATAAACATCATGAATATGGATGAGCCCATTTGGGAGGATCACCATCATAGATCCATGTTCCTCCCCAACACTAGTTCAGTTAGCCCTGATTTTGCATCCTTGTTTCCTACTGATATTGTCAATGTTCTGCAAAGTCCTATATTGTTGCAAGATACATATTCTGAAGGAAACCTTTGCAACATTACTCAAACGAACCCAATTGACATATCATCCAAGCCTAATGTTATCGAGCATGTTCATGTTGGGCAGAACTGCTCGGCAGATGAATCTGAAGCATATAAGGCACTTTTTAAGGAATTCCGTGATATTTTTGCCTGGTCTTGTGAAGAGATGCCGAGGATTGACCCTTCCATTATGGTCCACGAGATTAAAACTTATCCCACGGCTAAACCTATCAGGCAGAAACTTAGGAAAGTCCATCCTCAAAAGGCCACATCTATTAAAGCTAAACTTGAGAAACTTCTGAAAGTTGGGTTTATTTATCCTGTACCTCTAACGGAATGGGTATTGAAAGTTGTCCCTGTTAATAAAAAGCATGGCACCATTAGAGTCTATATCGACTTTAGGGATTTAAATAAATCTTGTCCCAAGGACAACTTTCCTACCCCGCATATCGATCAGATTATCGAAAACTACGCTGGAAGTGTCATCTTTTCATTTATGGATGGCTTCTCTGGCTATAATCAGATTGAGATATTACCCTCCAATCAGCATAAGACGACATTCATTTTCCCATGGGGAACCTTTGCATATAAGAAGTTACCTCTTGGCTTGAAAAATGTTGGAGCCACATTCTAGCGTGCGATGTCCTATGCGTTTCACGATATTAAACATATTGTTGAACCGTACCTTGATGACCTCCTTGCTCATTCACAGCGAAGGGAGGACCACCTTGGCCATATTAGAGACATATTCCTGAGATGCGGTCATTATAATATACGGCTCAATCCGCATAAATGTGTTTTCTATGTTGAGACGGGACGTCTGCTAGGCTTTGTGGTATCCAAAGATGGGATCCAGATCGATCCTTTGAATATTGCAGCTATTCTTGATCTACCAGCCCCAACCAACCTCCTTGAACTCCAAAGTTTGCAGGGGAAGGCAAACTTTCTCCATCGTTTCGTGTGCAATTTCACAGAGAAAATGTACGGTTATATGTGTCTCCTCAAGAAGAACACACCATTCTTCTGGGATGACTAGGACCAATGCGCCTTTGATAATCTTAAGCACGATATGACTCATTCACCCATGATACACCCCCCAGATTATTCAAAGGAATTTCTCTTGTATATTGCTGCCTCCGCTACTACCATCGCCATGGTTTTAGTGCAGAACAATCTCCACGATCAGGAACACGTGATTTATTACGCCAGTAAGAATCTTATGGATTCTAAAACTCGTTATTCATGTGTGGAGAAGTTAGCATTGGCTACGGTCATTGCTGTACAAAAGTTTCGTCATTACATTCTGCTCCGTACTACCACCGTATTGGCAGACTAGAACCTGATGTACTACATACTAACTCATCAGGTACTCGGGGGCAAGTACTCCCATTGGATCGTCATCCTTCGGGAGTTTGATCTGGAGTTTTCCAAGGCCACATCAAAGAAATCCTTGGTTTTTGCAAAGATTATGTGTGATCTTCCCTGTGCTACAACGGAATCTGAGCCCAATGATTCATTCCCGGATGAATTCTTGTTCTTGATTAGCACTACTAATCCTTGGTATGGAGATTTGCTGATTTATCTCCAGATGCAGCGTTTTCAGCTGCATTTATCTCGCGATGATTGCCACCGTATCCGTCACCACGCGAAATACTATCTTATCCTGAATGATACTTTGTATAGACATGGGATTGACTCTATTCTCCAGCGATGCCTCACCCATGAGGAAGCTGAACATGTGTTGAATGATTGCCACTCTGGAGCATGTGGTGGTCATTTATCTAGGATGGCTACAGCTAAAAAAATCCTTCGTGCTGGCTATTTCTGGCCTTATGTCTTCAAAGCCTGTCATGAGGCTATTAATAAATGCCCACCTTGTAAACATTTTTATCCTAAAAAGCGCACCCATCCTGCTCCGCTACACCCCGTCATTGTCATTGGCCCATTCGCCAAATGGGGGATTGACTTCATGCATTGTAAGCCTACCTCAGCCGGGGTCATGGTTACATCATCGTAGCCGTTGATTATTTCACAAAATGGGCTGAGGCCATGCCTACATATGCAAAAGATGGTAAGATTGCCGCTCTCTTCTTGTTCAATCATATTATAGCTAGGTTTGGAGTTCTGGAGTCCATCGTCACTGATCACGGATCTCATTTCCGTAATCAAATGATGGAGGAACTAAGTGCCAAGCTAGGGTTTCGTCATGAAAACTCTATGCCGTATTATCCGCAAGCTAATGGTTAGGTAGAGGCCATTAACAAAGTTTTGAAAACTATGCTTCGTCGAATGGTTGGAGACCATAAATCCAACTAGCACCACGTTCTTTTCTCCAATATTTGGGCTTATCGGACTTCTATGAAAACAGCTACTAGTTTCACACCATTCCAACTTATCTATGGACTCAAAGCCGTCTTGTTGATCCAATGTCAAATTCCATATTTACAACTTGTCGTCAAACTTCTCCCAGACACTTCCACAGAGGAAGAAAGATTTTTGTACTTGAGTAACCTTGATGAGACTCGCAGAGATGTTGCCTTGGCTAATGAGGCACATAAGAAACGCGTTAAGGCACAGTACGATAAATCCGTCCAACCTCGTGTCTTTAACGAGGGTGACCTAGTCTTGACTTATGACCAGAGATATGACAAACTAGGGAAGGGTAAGTTTGAGTCCATGTGGTATGGACCTTTTGTTATTTCTAAGGTGTTAGAGAAAGGAGCTTACGAGCTCATTGATTATGATGGAATCCCTTTGGGGAAACCTCGCAATGGGTTGTACCTGAAAAGGTACTATGCCTAGGTTTTATTGGATAGTATCTTGTATATATGTATATTGATTGAATTTCAGTGTGCTTTTAGTATCTTCAAGATGGTTTTGAGTTTTAGTGTCAACATCTGTTTATACCATGTTTTGGTCATGCAGATGGCTTTCTACGGCTTCGCTGATGGTGCTTGCCACCACACCTTGAATCTAACCTCGGCTACTTGGATCCTCTATTCCCCAGCCGAAGATTTGGTCATTTTAGGAGTAGTTTGAATAGGTCCCGCTACTAATAACATCGCTGAGTATGAAGCAATCATCGGTCTTTTGACTGAAGCTACCTCCCAAGATGTTCGTGATATAGTAGTCTTGATGGACTCATAGGTCGTGGTTTGTCATTTAAACCATGTTTACACCATTAGGAACCCGGTGCTCCTCCGTCTATTCCGAAGGGTACGTTTGCTAGAAAGATCATTTGAAACCATTACTTATAAGCATGTCCCTAGGGAACATAATGTAGTTGCTGACTCATTGGCTAATTACATCCTAGATTGGCATATTGCCCATTCATGATGTTAAATCAAACATGGTACATTGTAAATAAACATTCAAAGACACATAAAACTCATAGAAAATGCATTTTTCCATTTGAATCATATAAACACTGTGTAAAATTCTGTATATATATACGAAAAAGTTTACAAAAAATAGGTCCTGAGACCTCATCTAAAGCACGTAGGCTTTCAGGCGAAATCATCATACAAAATCCTGAAGCTGTCAGGTTTCAGTACATATCTCACACACTAGTGGTGCTCGTGATAGCACATCATTGCTCGAGCTACCCTATGCAGCAGCCTACTGAATCGACCCGGTACTCCCACTGTGGATCTCTGATATCTCATCGAGAGGTCATCTATGTCAGCATCTGGGATATCCAGAGTCGGCCTTGACCCTTGTTGTTTTGCGATGTACTTGCACATTGGAAACACATTTCAGAAAATAGGGAAAAAGAAATGTAGATTCGTGAGCGTCACACACTTCACTTCAATACAAGGAAACAATTATCTATAAGTAACAACAGGTCATGTCATGTACCCTGCAACATTCCTGGAATGATATTCACATCTCCATATAAAATTATATATTGTAGGTACATTACATATCTATTTTTTCCATTTAAAATCCACTATGACCGACAAATTCTATTATTAATGATTTTTGTTTGATCGTTGAGCATGGAAGTCCTGTATTCTATGATATATATTTTTGGTTTCCTAAATTCGAACACAAATCTTATCAGCCAAATCTATTAGGATTGATATGCTTCTTGTGGAAAATAGGCAGCCATTTACAAGACTGAATATCATGAATGGAAAGAAAATGAAAAGAGGGTACCTCTAAGACGAATACTCATGCCCAAAGCTCCGATCTATGTGCAAACTCCACCGAACAGCCCGAGATATGTATATCCAGCATCTTAAAATAAAAGTAGAAAATTCAGCCCTGATTAGGGTTTAATGGGTTTTTGTTGTTGGCCCCTTCAAACCCTAGTCAATCATAATTGTTCGTTATCAAATGCGTTTTTCCTTAGATTTATATCATTTAATTGGTGAATTTGGCATCCATAGATTTAATATTCACAGTTTATATTTGTATATCTTAAAAAGAAACTGCATTTTCAAACATAATGACAAGAACGACAACCCAAGATGAGAGTGTACAGTTGAGATGACTATTGACATCAAGGTGTATTCACACAGAAACCATCAACCTAGTGAAAAAAATTACGGGTAACATGCAACATTTGCCCATTTAAAGAATGTATTTTGCAAACAGAACTTCTCTTCATGGATAGGGAATAGTTACAGACGAAAATTCGTATAAATCATGTCAATGTTAGTGCAGACGATGGAAAAGAATGGGTCTGCTTGTATATTTAAGTCATAGAAATTGCCTAACCAATGTAGGCTCTATACAGATGGAAGAATCTATTTTAATTGCATTATCTTTATTTCTGAAACCTATATGCAACATATCTATTCAGACGGGCTTGATGAGATCAGAAATAGAGTAGTGGGGCTATGAAAAGAAAATACAAACAGTAGCTTTTCCAGAGTCAACACATTGCAGACTGCATGGATTGGTTTTGGACCATAGGGGGAAGATATCTAATATTCACAGTTTTTATTTGTAGATCTTAAAAAAAAACCTGCATTTTCAAAGATAACGACAACAACAGGATTTATGGCCTATCCAAATATTATCCAGCTAATTCACAGTGATAGTTAAGGATAGGGTGCAAAGCCTAACATAAATTGACAACTTTCTTAACCAGTTCAGGGAAAGATGTCTATACTTTGTACTTTCTTTTACATTTATGCATCAACATGTTTCTTCCATTTATTAACTAATATTCTATCCCTCCTCTAAATCTCTTGGTTCTTATGATTTTTCAAGTGGTTTACGAATTTCCCACGTCTTCAAGGCATCAAGATCTATAGGTCACGGGTAATCTATCAAGAAAACGTAATAACATTGACAATAGTTCTTCGATAACTTTGTCACCCTCCTTTGAATTACTTGCATCTATAGTCTTTCTTTTGTGGGATTCTTGAACCCAATCATCCAAAATGGGCAAGACCCTGAGCTACACCAATTAGTTGACAAAGTCATATTGATTGGTGGTTGCAATTACCCCTAGAAGGGATGCATGCCACAAATCCAAATCAATTCATTTCTTACCATGGTCACTTCTAACCAGCTACATTAGATGCACAAGTTTTCCAAGAACTTCTGAGTTGATGAGGCTTCCATCTTTCTTAGTGATTTTGGAAATTTATTCAGGCCTCATAATGCATTCTTGTTTGAATCCCTATATCACTGCCATCTGATTTTGAAAAATGCTCCCCTTTAAGAGGATTTGTATTCTAATTAGTACACTCCCTTTTCTTCCCCTTAACTTGAGAAGGAAATTAATAATTACTTGTGCTACCTAAACTAGTTTTCAAAGTTGATGCTGGAACAGTCAAATATTTACGGGAGGGCCCTCTTCACTGCACTGTTACATTCATTTCAAGTCGCATCTTATCCAATATCTTATTTACTTCTTATTTGTGTTTCTTCCATGAAAAAAGTTAAAAAAATTAGAAGATATAGACCTCAGAATTACATATTAAAAAAAATACAACCAACCAAATAGAAAAAAGTCAAAATGAGACTACAATGTCGTGAATCATCAGACTATTAAGTCATAAATTTTGTCTAATTGTCTTTGAATTATTGATTCCTGTACGAATCATGTCAAAGGATTTTAGGCCAGCATAATATAAAGGAATATTAGTTGGGTCCAATTGTGACCGGCCATTAGTTTGATTCTTGAATGTTTCCAAACCAAATTGGAAGATGTTTTCTTCATGAATTGCACCCTTCATGAAGACAACATCCAACTCATCAACCTTCAATCATTTTCATAAAGTTGAGTTAACAAGTAATGCTGATAGTGGAGGATGTTAAATCCTGGAAAGAGCCTCATTTATTTTACTGTGACCTAAAAGAAATGATTTCCATTTTGAAGAGAAGGTATGACCCGTAAGGTGACACCACCTTATGCCACTATACATTAAAATATATATTCCTATTGAGGAGTTCATCTCTTATCCCTTGTTGTGTAGAAGCATTGATACACAACTTAGTATAAAATGGACACCAAATCTCCATCAAAGAATAGATGTAGGAAGCAAAAAGAGTCTACTCTATTCGTATAGCAGCTCCAGGGCGAGAAGATCACCATCCAGAATCCAGATCAATGTTTTCACCCACTGTTTCTTGGTATCAGTTTTCGTGAAGCTTTTAAGACAAGTCTATCAATAAAAAATGTCCTATGTGATTTTGAAATTTTTGGATCATGGATATTAAGGGATTGGACTAGTGTCATTATACATAACATACAATTGATAAATGGCTTGCTAGTAATAGATTTCTAGTTATATATGAATATGAAAAGTCTCATAGGTATATTAAAATAAAAGAGAAAGAAGCATCTTATATGCTTGCAATCTCTTATTTCTAAATGTAAATAATAAATGGATGCACCACCAGTTCTATTTTGGTGACATATACTATACTTTTTTGTTCAACGAAAATCATGACTAAAGAAGTGAAACTAGCAATACATAAATGAAAGTCTTAGTACATTCTCATTCAGTTTGGAGTGGTTTCTAGAGTAAAAGGAAATAATTTTTTCACAGCTTGAAATGGCCTTCCAGTAATAAATGTTTTCCAAAGTTATCAATTGTACAAGGAATTCTTGAGATAAAAGCATTTTGAGTTGCCACTACAATAAAACTTTCCATTCTGATAGGGCCTAAATATATTGAAACTTATTACTTCCATATAGCAGATGGATGTTTCTCATAAACAATCACCAAAATAGATTTCTAATAAAATAACCCAAATTTTAGAGATCAAAAATCAAATCAATGTGTGGTTTGGCAAATAATACATATAATTCCTTCTTCCAAATGCAAGTAAGATAATAATTACCTCAAAGCATGGTCCCATATTTTATCCATGACATCCCAACTAGAAACAATACCATCCTTCAAAGATGGAATCACCTGTTGAAAAATACAAGAGATCGATTGAAGGCATCCTTTTATATCATTTTCAAATCCAAAGCAAGTTCCATCATTGGCTTCATACTTATATCATAAACATAGAACAAAATACTAAACTATGCACTAACTAGAATATTAGAAAGTGAAGAATATCAACCTCTGAAAACTAAAAACATAAGAAGAATGGTCCATTTTTGTCTCTTTACAAATCAATATAGCATGCTTCAAATAGACTACTAGGCTTCCAGGAATCAACCCTAATCTGATCTACAATTAATAAGTTGGTTTTCCATCTAAAACTAAGCTGTATAGTTCATTAGTTAATGACAAAAAAAGGATTTATGGCCTATCCAAATATTATCCGGCTAATTCACAGTGATAGTTAAGGATAGGGTGCAAAGCCTAACATAAATTGACAACTTTCTTAACCATTTCAAGGCATAGATATGGCCTAATATTTAATCGGCCATATTATATTTGAAGAGAAGAAGACGTGCATTTTCTCCAGGTTTTGATCTAGATCCGGTGAACAAACTAAGTGGCATGAAATACAAATATTTTCAAGAAAAACAACATCCGATCACCAATAATATTAAAATAAAGGCATACAAAATCCATACCTTGAGCATTCCCTTTCAATGGTTGGACCTGAAGCAATCCTTCTATTAATACCAAAAGATGCTCTCTAAACTTTCTATTGAAACCAAACTTAATAGAAGGTGGAATATCAAAGAATAAGAATAAATGAAAATGGCTCAAAAGGGTGAAAGTTATTTGGAATGTGAAGATTTCCTTCGAACAAAAGTTACATATATTGTTCATCCTGCGGCACTCTTGATTAAAGGACAGCTTCATATGACAGGCTTCACAAAGGGGGATAACTTAATTAAAGGACAACTTCATATGATAGGCTTCACAGAGGGAGATCACAGTTAGTATGGGAAACCAAAGGATGTTGGACATATTTACTGGAGGTGCCCATTTGCTAAGGAGGTCTGGAACCCGATTCAAGGCCTTTTTGCAAATACATTCACTTCTTAACTATACTAGTGGGATATTCTTCCTGGGTTCATCAGTATCATGATTTTGAAAATAATAATAATATCTATTTCGTAAGAGTCCAATTTATATGGAAATAAGTAGCTTAACGTTATTGACAAGCTTACCATTCTAGGTTCTTATTTTCCCTTATCATTAAAATTTATAACGATAAATCAGAAAACAATGAAATACATGGAGACCTAATGCCTTAATTGAGATATGATGTCGAACATTTATTTTAGGCCCTTGAGAATAGGGACCATATAATACATTTTCAAGAATCTTTTGTATTATTATATTCATTTGCAAAGTGTAGTTTCAACCTAATGCCTTAATTGAGATATGATGTCGAACATTTCTTTCAGGCTCTTGAGAAGAGGGACCATATAATACATTTTTCAAGAATTTTTTGTATTATTATATCCATTTGCAAAGTATAGTTTCATGATTAGAGAATAAGCATTATATGGAGTGCTTCAAGTATCAAGATTGTTTGTAGCATCCAATAAAAGCTTGCAAATCTTAAGGTATCCATTGCATTGGAGTCATCGTCCATATTTAATGTCCTTTATCACCGTCCAATCTATTATCTACAGAAGGTAATGGGTTAGAAAGGCTTACAAACAAGACAATATGGAAGATTAATCATATGTTCTTCCTGTCCAGCAATTTTGCAATTTTTCTTGAATTTTAAGCAAAAAAATATAACAAAATATTATTCTTACTTATAATGTTGTATTCTGGTCTATGTGTTTTAAATGGACATAGTTGACATCGATGCTCTTTTCTTTTGATCGCTTCCTGTACCTTAAATACGACCTTCATCATTTGTACATGAGACAAATAGAACACTGCATTGCTATTTTAAATTTTAAATATTAGGTAGGTGTAGTCTTCCAAAAAAAGAATATATGACAGTAAGTATCATACCCTTAAGCTATTGGAGCACAATAACCATCACATAATGTGTCAGTTGCTTTAGGATGACCATTTTCACCAAGAATAATATCATAATTATCCCATAGTTTAGGTACTAGGGGATGCAACTTACTGGTTTCCATTATTGTACAAGAACAGTTCCTTTCGTTTTGTTTGGGTTTTTAATGGCTAAACATCCACTAAGAAATGAGTTGAATGAAAAGAATCCAAACATTCCAAATAGAATCCTTTTATAGACATCAATATCTGCATGAAGGATTCCAAAGTCTAAGGTCACATATCCCATGTCAAGTTATTGTTGTTGGAAACTAATGTAAGTTCTTGTGCAACTTGCTAGCCTTGAAAGCCTTTAAAAATTCAGATACTAAAATGGTTCCAACTGTGATGGGATTTTCCAAACTGCAATCCTATTTATCATTTCATAAACAAAATTATATGAATTTTCTTCAATTCCCAATTTGAGCTTGCTCCATGTCCACGGTCCAAACCAAATATAGCCCTATTTAAACAATCTTCTCCCTCCATATTTCCCACATACATTTTGCTGATCCAAATTCTACAAGCTCCAACCAAATTTACCTTCCCTTTTGTGAATTTTTGTGTGTCTTAGTTTAGGCCTTTAAGGTTATTTCATAAGCAATATTGCAGTGACACAAAAGATCCTTGTCCAAACATCCTTTGTACATAACCTACAAACCAACTTCAGGGTCAGCTCATGATAAAAAAATCACAAGTGTTTGGTGTAGACCTCCCAAGCCATGGTCGAGAACATGAGCACCTAATAAGCGCAGAGTTATTCCCACCAATCTGTGGTTGACTGGTTGAGATGGGTTGTCCCCATGCAATAGACCCATGTTCAACCTTGGTAGGCTTAGAGCCCCTCGCGGTGCCTAAGTTAGAAGGATTATTGTGTTGATGTAGCCTACATGTTAGTGTGGATGAGGTTCATGGTTCCTTGTGAATACAAAAAACATTTTTCCTCACAAAAAAAATAAGTAGATAGCTACTACCAGGCCACAAACTTCACCTACTCAAAATCAAATCAATTTTTTTTAAATCAACTCTTGGGAAGCAGTTTCATAGGGAAACCAACTCTGTTCACTGATATTCTGTAACAGGACTGTTTGCTTCCAAATTCTTCACTTTCTCAATTAGTCCACTCCTAAGAACATAGTAACTTAGTAAGTAAATCACTAGGTGTGACACCTTTATTTTCCATTTTCATCTACAGCTTCATAACCCCTTTATTTGTTCCCTTCTTTCAAAGCCCTTGAATAAGAGCACTGAATATCCTTACATCCATAACCAAAGACCTTATATCCACCATTTCTTCAAGCAATTGGACTGCTTCCTGCATATCACCATCCTCGCAGAACAATGTAATGAGTGCTCTGAAAACATCTGCATTAGGATATTGCCTATTCCTCGCCATTTTCTTGTACAACTGAAATGCATGTTCTATATTTTTTCTCCTACAATATCCATCAATTATAGCTGCAAAAGTAGAAGAATTTGCCTCAAAATTCTTTGCTGCCATTTCATTCAAGAGATGGTTCGCCTTCCTCATCCTACCCTATTGGAAGAGTCCTCAAATGAGCGCATTGTAAGTGATTAAATTTAGTGGAACACCCTTCTGTACCATTTCCTCATAAAGCAGGAAACCCATCTCACTATTGGTCTTATCACTGTAATCATTGATCAGTACATTGTAGGTAACAGTAGTTGGACTCAAGACCATCCTCTGCATCTCATAGAAAAGCTTGTTTGCATCATGCACTTTGCCCTATTTGTAGAACCCATGAATGAGCGCATTGTATGCAACAACATCAGAAACCAAGCCCATCAATGACACTTCTTTCATGAGCTTCAAGGAAGTTGTCACAAGCCCATGTTTGCAATGCCCACCAATCAAGGCATTGTAAGAGACAACACTAGGACTACAACCCATCTTCTCCATCCTATATAAAACATCTCTAGATTCCTGCAACTTTCCATACTTACACAAAGCATGGATGACAATATTAAATGTATAGACATTCAGAGGGGTTCCATTGCGAAGCATATCTATGTATAAAAGATGAACTAAATCATTCCTATTGAGTTTAAGCAGAGAGCTGAGATAAACATTACAAGACTCAACAGTGGGCAGAAACCCATAAGTTTTCATGAAGTAGAATGCATCACGCACATTCCTGAGCTTCTTTGAATGGGAATAAGTCTCGAAGAGGGCATCAAATGCCCGGGGACTAGATTCATAGAGGTTGTATGTGTTCAACAAGCATTCAAAGATTTGAGGGGCAGGATTCCCTGGCTTGGCAGCAATGATCTTCTTAATTTCACCTTCTGCAACTCTGAATTTTTTGGCCCTAGTGAGTATGTGAAAGATTAAGCAGTGTGAATCGAGGCTATGCGTAAATCCCCTCTATTGTTCAGCCCAGTTAAATAATTGATGAGCGAGGAAATAATCCTTGTGGGTTTTCAGCAGAACATGGCTTACTCGGAACTGGGTAAGTCCATAGGCCATTTGATTCAGCAAATCCCAGCGAGAATGAGAGAGATTGGTGTAGGAAACATTAATGAAATCCATGTCATGTCCCTTAGAATATGAAATTCTCTAGTTGGGTAATGGGAGGGGTTTCCCTCTATTCATCATATTAATTCCACACAAATCACCAATGTTCGTCGCAGTGTGGATGGGGGTTGTGGTTGTAATCCATGTGGTAAAAAAGGATTGAAACCCAGTTCAGTAGCTCAATATTTGCCTGCAATTTCATTATCTGTTAGAATAATCAAACCCATAGTATTACCCACTTAGACATTAATTCATTTATTTTTGTCTTATTTGCCTAGTTCATGAGTCCCACCATGTGCAAGTTGCTAATTGCCTATCCATAGAGGTCAAACTTTCCATCTTTGACTCATGTAGCGCTTGGGAAATCCTTAGGAATCAAATCTACTTTATTCCTGGCCTCCTAGGTGCCCTTCTGCTTTTTCTGCTTTATTGCCTGCTTTTTCAGTGTTTTAAGGCACATAGGAAAGCAAGACTAGGTGAGGTGAACTTGTTTTTTGCCCCTTTCATCCTCCACTCTTTCCTCCATGCAAAAGCATGTATGAGCTTCCATTCCACCACTCATTATATTGCCCATGCGCCCTTGCCAATTCGTAAGTCTCATGACAAATTTGGGATCAACTTTTTACACCTATGGGGGATTTGCCTATTTTAGGTAAGCCTTCTTTATGCTAGTTTTGGATGCCTCCTTATGCATTCGATCTCTTGATGTATTATATATATTCAGCAACCTATGTTATTACAGGGTTGGCTATTGTACACTTAGTTAATATAATTTTGTGTTACAGCTCCATATTTATTCTCCATTGTTAGCAATTTTGCATGATCAATTGATAATTGTTGTGGGTAAAATTAATCTACTGCTGGCCTGAATTTCTACATGGTATCAGAGCCATTCTAGGTTATTACTCTCCTTCAAAAATTATTTTGCAGGTTTGACATCAAGACTGGGAGCCTTCTACTGACAGCCGGGACAGATTTTCTAAAGCTATGGATTCACAGAAAACTATCTTGACTCCTTTCAATTTCTTTGAATGGAAAGCATAGATGGAGATCTTGTTGAGAGAGAAAGGCCTCTACAGGGTGACTATGGCAACAGAAGCAGAGCCCAATGCAGCTGCAGAGAATATCAAATGGCACAATCGAAGAGATGAGGCCTATGGCCTCCTATGTCTCAGTATTTCCCGAGACCTCCTTTTCCATGTCGATGGATTAACTTCACCGGATCAAGTATGGGAGAATATTTCTGATCTTTTTGCAAAGATAGATGAGATGAGGGGACATCAGATCGAAAATGAGCTGATTTCTCTGAGTCCCAGTAGCTTTGAATCCCTGCAGCTATATTTCTCCAAGTTCAAAGCACTAGTTTTGCAGCTGAAGCAATGTGGTATCGAAAAGAAAGATGATCAGCTCGTATTGGCCATCCTCTCGAAGCTAGGACCTGACTACTCAGTCTTTGTTTCGACCTTCTATGCCACAAAACTCACAGCTAGAACCTGGAAGATTCCTAGCCTTGCAGATTTCATGGAATCTCTCACACAAGAACAAGACAGGCGGGTGATGATGGGCACCATCAAACCTTCCAAAGATCAAGCTTTGATTGCTGGAGATTCGAAGGTGGATAAAAGTAAAAAGAAAGCTAAAAAGCCACCTGAGAAAAGAAGAGACAAGAAGTAGTCTCCAGAGGATCAACAAGGTCCCAAGAAAAATACCTAGAAGAAGAAAAACAAAGGTGAAATGAACAAGTGCTCATACTGTTCGAAGGGAAATCACACTGAAAGCTCTTGTATGAAAAAGCATATTGATATGCTGACCAATCTCCTGGAAAAGAATGGCATCTCCCTTCCAGAAAGCTCAAAGAAGAGAGAAGGAGGATCAAGTTCCGATGACAGAGAGAGAGTTCATGCTCTAGTTGCTGGCACATCAAGCTCACCCAGTTTTATCATAGATTCTAGAGCTTCAAGACACATGGTTTCAACTAAGGAGGCCTTCTCCTCACAGGATATGTCGAAAGGACCATCTATTGTACTGGGAGATGACTCTCTCACTGAAAGTAAAGGCAAAGGAAGGATAGATCTTGATCATGGTAACTTCAACAATGTGCTGTATGTCCCTGGTCTCGCCTCCAACCTTCTATCAGTGTACCAGATGACCCACACTGGGTCTCCTAAGAAGGTCATATTCTCCCCCAATGAAGTTGAGATCACAGAAATATCAAGTGGTAGAGTCATTGCAAAAGGAGTAGCTAATCATGCTCAAAAGGTATACATGTTTTCACACTTCCTACCTTACTCAAACCCCTCTGCTCTTCTCATTCATGCTAATGAAGCCAGCAAGCTGTGGCATGAAAGATTTGGCCATCTAAATTACAAGTATCTGTCTGATCTTAGTGAAGAAGAAATGGTCATAGGGTTGCCCAAGATAAAATTTTCCAAAGGAGTCTGCCAAGGTTGTATCCTAGGAAAACACCCAAAGCATAAGTTTGAGAAAGCTACTCATGAGGGAACCTCTGCACCCCTCGAGCTAATTCACAGTGATGTTGCTGGCCCATTCCCTCATATTTCCATGATTCAGGACAAATATGCATTGACCTTTATTGATGATTTTTCCAGGTATTGTTCGGTTCACTTCATGAAACACAAGTCTGAAGTTTTTGGCCTATTCAAATTCTTTAAGGCTTTGGTTGAAAACCAGTGTGGAAGGAAACTCAAGGTCCTCAGATCTGAAAATGGTGGTGAGTATGTCAAGTCTGAGTTTATTAACTATTGTGCAGATGCAGGTATTCAGATGCAACATTCTATCCCCTACACACCACAGCAAAATGGTGTTGCTGAGAGGAAGAACAGATCACTGAAGGAGATGGCAACATGCATGATGGAGGCCAAAACTTTGCCACCAAAGTACTGGGCCGAAGCTATCAACTGTGGGGCCTACATTCAGAATAGGGTGCCTCACAAACAGCTTGATGGCATGACTCCCTTCGAAGCATGGAGTGGGCACAAGCCAGATGTGACCCATTTCAGGATTTTTGGCTCAAAGGCATGGGCTAGAATCCCGACAAAGAAGAGGAAGGCTTTGCAGACCCAAAGTCAAGAGTGCCTTTTTGTTGGATACTCTGAAGATTCAAAAGGGTACAAGTTGATAAATTTGAGCACAAACAAAGCCTTCATTGAAAGGTGTGTTCAGTTTGAAGAAGAACCCCTTGCAGAAGTGGAAATTTGTGAAGCCTCTTCACCACCTGAACCTCAAGAAGTAAGTAAAGAGTTTGTTGAACATGCTGATTCTGATTTGTCTGATGGAGATGAG
>LPNX010119614.1:288848-307635 GCA_001517045.1 Pseudotsuga menziesii
TATCATTAAATGCATAGGATGCAAAGAAACATATCAGTTTTATTATCTAGCTCATACACCAATTGTCCAAACCCCTTAAGAACCAGCAAAAATTTCAGAAAAAATTGACTTACCTGGGAAGAACCGGAGGATTCGAGCTCTTCAATTAAGGATGTCCTTGCACCCCTCTTCAAAAGATTCCACATCCGGTATGATGCAATATTCATCTCCATTACAGATGCTATGGATATATATTAACCCAAGCAACAAATTCAACACCCGAAAACCTCACTCCCCTCTTTCCAATTAACCATTCTAACAATTTGACAATGAATTTAGTAAAATGTACAAATTCAATTTTTTTCATTGTCGGAGTGACGACTAACTTATGACCAATTGTTATGTGGTCATTTTTAGTCTAGATATCCTGTGACCAAATTTGGTCATTTATCTTGCTCATTTTTAGTTGGTTTTTATCCCATGACCAAAAGTGGTCATTTATCTTAGTCTTTTTTAGTTAGCTCACTTAAATTTATCAATTTTGGTCATTTATCCCTAGAAAAAAACTGTGGTGACCAAAATGTTTGGTCTCCTAGTCACTAATCTCTCATTTTCCACTAGTGAATCCATTATTGACATACTACATACTACATCAAGAGCATACTACATACTACATTGATAGCATTCATTACATGGCATACTACATCAAGGGCCAATCCTAGTAACCCTATTTTGTACCGTAAACCCTAGTATGAATTATAAACCCTAGAAATCCTCTTTTGTGTTCAAAATCATAGAAAACATAGTTTGTAGCCACTAACTATCATCTATACATCACTAGTACCATTTATTCAATGTCACCATTTACGAATATCTCGTATCAATTGAGATGAAAGGTAATCCTAGCCTAATAACCTTGACCAATCCTAGCTTACAAACCCTATAGCCAAACCTAGTAACCCTAGTTTGCATAGTAAACCCTAGTTTTAATTCTAAACCATACAAACCCTAGTTTGTATCCTAGAGGTAGGAATTCTATTCCCCGGGTAGGGATTCAACGGGTGTCCCTAAAATCCTACAGGAGGTGGGATTCAAAGTTCCATAGAATTATGAACATGGCTCAGATTGAAAAATTGTCGACTCCGTTGGATTCAAGACATTGACATAGTTCTAGGGGTGTCCCTCTACTATGGGTCCATGGATAAGGGATCATGTTCTAGGTCAATTTTGGAAACTATGGTTTTCCTCAAAAAAGGAATGTGAAATTTTTGCGCATAGGGATCAACTTTGCAAATTCCTCGACAATGAACGTGTGGCTAGTGTTCCACATGGAAACTCCCTGAACATGCTTGCATGACCCACCAAAACCCCATTTTGATGCTCGGTTTCCAATCTATGCCCTCGGTAGGGATTCAACAAGTTTCCATGAAATCCAGTAGGAGTTGGGATTCAATGTGCCATAGAATGATGACCGTGGCTCAAATCAACGAACCATCGACTCTGTTGTATTCAAGACATCGAGATAGTCCTATGGGTGGCTCTCTACTTTGGGTCAATGGAAAACAGATAATGTTTTAGGTCAATTTTGGAAAGTAGAGTTTTACTCATTAAGGGAATGTGAAATTTTTGCACATAGGGGTCAACTTTTCAAATTCCTCAACCATGAACATGTGGCTAGTGCTCCTACATGGAGAATCCCTAAACACTCTTGAATGACCCACTAGAACCCCATTTTGACACACGGTTTCCATGCTATGCCACAAATAAGGATTCAACAGGTGTCCCTGAAAGCATGTAGGAGGTGGGATTCAACATGCCATAGAATGATGACGATGGATCAGATCGATGAACCATCAAATATGTTGGATTTAGGACATCAATATAGTGCTATGGGTGGCCCTCTCCTCTGGGCACATGGGAAGGGGATCATATTTTAGGTCAATTTTTGAAACTAGGTTTCTGCTTGGTAAGGAAATGTGAAATTTTTGCACATAGGGTTCAAATTTTAAACTTCCTCGACCGTGAACATGTGGCTAGTGTTCCCACATGGAACCTCCCTAAACACACTTTCATGACCCACTGAATCCCTGTTTTGATGCACGATTATCATTCTATGCCCTGGGTAGGGATTCTACAGGTGTCCCTGAAAGCCTGTAGGAGGTGAGATTCAGCATGCCATAGAATGATGAGAATTGCTCGGATCGACGAACCATCGACTCAGTTGGATTTAGGACATTGAGATAGTGCTAGGGGTGTCCCTCTATTCCTGGTCCATGGACAAGGGATAATTTTTTAGGTCAATTTCTGAAACTAGGGTTTTTCTCACTAAGGGAATGTGAAATTTTTGCACATAGGGGTCAAATTTGCAAATTCCTCGACCGTGAACATGTGGCTAGCATTCCCACATGGAACCTCCTTAAACACACTTACATGACCCACCAGAACCCTTTTTTGATTCACGGTTTCCATTCTATGCCTGAGGTAGGGATTCAACAGGTGTCCTTGAAAGCCTGTAGGAGGTGGGTTAAACATATATGCTGATGGTTTGTGTTTGATCGGCATCACGAAGAAGAAAGGATACCCAAAATAAGGTGTGGCGCAGAATTGGAAAGAAGTATTAATTGATATATGTTTGAAGGTGAGTTTAGATCTTCCCCTCTTGAAAAAATACTTGTTGCAAACTATTATTCCACGTGTAGATGTTGAGAATTCTGTTACTTGTTGTGAGGTGTTGAACTTGACTTATTCCCCATCATTGTCAAGCAAGAAATATTATTTGTTTGTGCTTTCATCAAGGTGAAAGGATTTTCCAATCTCTATGTGGAGGGGAATTGATCCTGGTATCTTATATCATTCATGAGACTGGAAATTGGAAAGAAGGTTGTTTCCATATTAATTTATCCTGGTATCCAAGAGATATGAGCATTTGCACGATGAAATGCGGTAGGAAATTGCTAAATCAATGTAGAACATGGATACCTAGCATAAGAACCAGGAAATCAGTTATGCACATGATTTAACTGTGGAAAGAAGGAAGTACAAGGTAACAAAATACCATGTGAACAGACTTAATAGTAACTCAAAATGAAACAGATAGGATGGATAAGAAATATGATATGCTTGAAGAATATGAAATCCCCTCCAAATGGAAGGTCCTTATGGTACTAGATATGAAACATAGGCAGTGACCTCTCAAAACACCAATCCCACATTGTGATTGACAACAACCCAACTCCAAAGGGAATCCCTAAACATCATGCAACAACAACAACAGGATTGATATAAGGCCAAGCTATAGGGATGCAGTCTAGCGAAACATGCAAACATACTAATCAAAAATTGGTTTTCTGAGCATTGAATGAACATAGACCCTAAGGAAGAGAAAAATATGTCTAAAAAATCAAGTTTCACATAAACCTAGCATTTTCCACTTTAACCAAAGGAAGAGTGTCAAGTTGAAATAGGTTGTAAACCATCTCATCATGAATAATATCCCATGTTTATAGTTTGTAAAACTCAAAAGGATATAAGCCTTTCACATATGCCTAGATATTTAGCATTCATCATATAAGACAATGTAGTGAAAAACTCTTCCTTGGATAATTCCCTATCTAAACTCTCCCTGTCACCATAATAAACCTTTTAGGATACAATGTCATTACGTCATTAACCATGTAATGGAACATGTTTATGTTTAGAAACAAGTGGCCAACCTATTATGCAATTATTACAAAATATATATCTTCACACTACGAATTTTTTGAATATTATTCCACAAACATAAATTTATAAAACAAGATTCATAATAGTACTTCCCCAATCAATTTAAACTATAATAAAATCACACATAATTTTCATCTCTTCCAAATTTGTTCATCGAGGTGATTCATCAAATGCCATGTACATTAACAAAATGATAAAATAATGTGCAGGATATACAACAATAAAGAATCATAACCATTATTTTGAATCAACCTTATACTCAGATACTTTTAGGTTTGATGTGTATCTCACATATTCGTTAGATGAAAGACATCATTCCAAACACAAATTTAATTTATGTAGACCACACAGGTGCATCACTTAGGTGTGTCAACTTTGTGCATCCTTTAAATTTTTGTTAGGTTGTTATGTGGGTAAGGTGCTTTTGTAGTCCACTTAGTTGGGTCAGTTGCTTAGGTGTGATGGGTGCTTATGTGTGATAGGTATGTTGCAACTTTGTGATTACAATTTAACATTGTATATGCAATTGGATCATGGTAAAAAACAATTTAAATGTACATTGTTTTCATTACGTAATATTGTATTTGTGCATTGTTCTGAAATTTATAATTGATATCTCCATGCAATCATAAATTCTATAAAAAATTGGGAACATTACACATAGAAACATTCTTGTACACAAATGTATGATCACACTAAAAACACTGAACCATGAATATCTTAAGATCCTTGATATGAAATATATTTTCTATCATGAAAGTTATAATACAAAAATAGAAGGCCCTTATATGGCATGTCAATGTACATGTATCAAAAAAATCATTGATGTACATGCAAACAAAAGTACATATGTCTTAGACCGCGCCCCTAAACTCTAACTTCCTCTTGTACAGAAAAATACATATTTGTCTTGGACTAACACATCAAAACTCTAACTTTTGTTTTTCACAACTATGATGCTTGCTTCCTCTATCCACGACCATTGTGCATATATGGTGATTGCAAATCAATGACAGTATTTTTGGATCAGGTAATTGAACTAATACTATCCAGCAATAATAAAATTTGAAAATTTAATATACGACTCAATTGGACATAAAAAAAACACTCACTGCATCCATCCTGGTTATAGATGCCTCTAGTGTCCTCCTCCTTGCAGAGAGTCTCTCTACAATGCTTCTCTATGAATAAAAAAACTATGTCAATTATCTCAACAATTATCAACATGTACATGAATGAGAAATTACTAACAAATTATGTAAATAATGAACATCTCAATGAAAAAATTTGTTCTAGGGAATGAGACTGGGTTTCTTTAATAGTAAGAGGATACGTAGGTTGAACATCAACCTTATTCATGTGCACTAATGGACTAGGTTGTGGCTACATTCACCAAATGATTAAATAGATAGACATCGTGCATGTCCATAGACAATACAAATGAACTGTACAATTACAAATATTTAAGTAGATATACCTCTGTGCATCTTATCCTATTGTAGATGCAACATTGACTGCAACATTAACAACCTCGCTAAGGTTTGGCATGGATGACTCTATATCCCGATGTTGTAAACATGCGAAAATAACATTAACAAAAACTGGTTGTGAAGTGAACTCAAAGCTAATCAGCAACTGCCTTTGGAAGTGTGTACATTACCGCGGAATCAGTAGGTTCATCATCATGGAAAACCACTTTTTTTAAGGAAGAGGGTCATCTGTTGTAGAAAACACTCTTATTTATGTTTGGACTACGGCAAGATCCAAACCAAAGAGGTGGTGCAGTGATTTGTGATGATGTCAACAGTCAGAAAGTGTTACCATAGTTAGACATGGACTTGAATCGATCGATTAATATGTACTAAAAAACTAACATGTTGTAATATACTTACCTCTGCCTGGAACATATCTCCCCCATGGGAGGGAACGCTTCCAACAATTTCTTTCCCCTCTCCAGATCCAGATAGCATCTGGAAGTTTAAAATTTACAAATATTAGCAATCTATAAAGGAGTGTACAGTAATAAATTTAAATTATTTGAAAAAGATTCAGTCATTAACTATTGGAATATTGGGTACCTCCACATGGTATAACCGCCGCACCTCTAGGCATATAATAAAACAAGTGGTTGAACCACCACTCCTGGTCATTGGGCCTTGTGCTGGGTTTCAAATGTTCACCAACATCTACAGGTTTTGGTGTAACGGAAAACCTTACATGGTATCAGAGCATAGGTCTCAGTTTTCACTATTTTTTGCACTGAACAAGGAATCCAACAACAGCACACTGTTCCATATACACCACAACAAAATGGTGTAGCTGAACGGAAGAACCACACTTTAAAAGAAATGGCTAATTGTATGATCCAATCTAAGGGACTAAGTCTTCAATATTGGGCTGATGCCATAAATTGTGCAAATTACATAGTTAATCGCACACCCACTAAAGTTTTATAAGGTATAACACCAGAAGAAGCATGGAGTAAAATTAAACCAGATGTAAGCCTACTTTCATGTGTTTGGTTGTGAAGCATGGGCTCACATTCTGGATGAAAAACGGAAAGCATTGCAGCCTAAAAGTGAAAAGTGCATATTTGTTGGATATTTTGAAATGTAAAAGGTTATAGACTTCTTCAGCCCCATTCACATGATATAATCATTAGAAGAGATGTTAAATTTGATGAAAATATCTTGGCCTGTGAGCCTAACTTGGCGGGTGTGCCATCCTTGGCTTGCGAGCCTGATTCGGCGATTGTGCCTTCTTCTTCTTCTTCTTCCAACTTCCTTGACAGATTTCCAAATCTAGTTTCTGATGATGACAGCGAGGATGAAAATCCACCTTCATCTGCTCATTTTCCTCCAATTGCACCAGCACCAATACTTCCTCGATGGGTTCGTTCAACATGTGAAGCAGCTGGTGATCTTGTCGGTGATCCTAGAGATCAACGACGAACATGTTCTCAGTTTCAGCGATCCTCTTCTCTTTTGGCTCAAGTTTCCAAGAATCATGATCCAGAAACTTTTGTAGAAGCTTCAGGAAATCTAGATTGGGATGTAGCTATGGATGAAGAATATTGTTCCTTAATGGTGAACGATACTTGGGATCTTGTTCCTCTTCCAAAAGGAAGAAAACTTGTCAGATGTAAATGGGTCTACAGAACTAAGTATGCATCAAATGGAAGTGTTGAAAGACTTAAGGCAAGGTTAGTTGCCAAAGGTTTTTCCAAAGTTGAATGGATTGACTACAATGAAACTTTTTCCCCTGTATCAAAAATTAACTCCATCCGCCTTGTTCTTTCCCTTGCAGCCTTACATAACTGGGAAGTCCATCAAATGGATGTCAGGTCTGCCTTCTTACATGGTGATTTACATGAGGAAATTTACATGGAACAACCTCCTCGATATGTTCAGGATAACTCTAGCCTTGTTTGTCTCCTTAAGAAATCGTTATATGGCCTTAAACAAGCTCCTAGAGCTTGGTATGCCAAAATGGATAGCTTTCTCCTTAACACTGGTTTTTCTAGATGCCATTCTGACCCTAATGTCTATACCAAGAAAGTAGGAAACCATCTCATCATACTTGTTCTTTATGTTGATGATCTTATCCTTACTGGTAGTGACCCTAAACTTATAACTAATGTGAAATCTAGTCTTAAGCAAAATTTTTAAATGTCAAACTTAGGACATTTGCATTATTTTCTTGGTCTCCAAGTCTTGCAAACCAAAGAAGGAATCTTTCTTTCCCAGTCTAATTATGCTTGTGACCTTTGTCGCTTCCACATGGAAGATTGTAAACTAGCCCCTTCTCCCTTCTAGTCTAGAGACAAACTTTCTACCACTTGTACTTCCCCTGAAGTAGATGCCACCTTGTATCGTCACCTTGTTGGTAGTATTTTATACTTGACTCATTCCCGTCCTGACCTTTCCTTTGCTGCTGGTCATGTTGCCCATTATATGCAAACTCCTCATGAAAGTCACTGGAAAGCAGCAAAAAGAATACTTAGATATATTCGAGGTACAATTCAGTTTGGGATCCATTACAGTATAGGGGGGAAACCTTTGTTGGTTGGTTTCACTGATTCAGTTTGGGCCGGTGATCCTGATGATCGGAAGTCTACTGCAGGTTATGTTTTCAGCCTGGGATCTGGACCTATCACTTGTGCTTGTAAGAAACAACAAGCACTTGCTCTTTCTTCAACAGAAGCAGAATATCGAGCCGCAGTTAATGCCAGTCAAGAAGCTTTATGTCTTCGACAGATCCTTTCAGAGTTTGGATTCGAGCAGCAGCAGCCTACTCCACTTTGGTGCGACAATCAAAGTGCCATCAAGCTTGCCAAAGATCCAGTTCTACATCAGCACAACAAACACATTGAGCTACACATGCACTTCATCAAAAATCTTGTTCATGATAGTGTTATTGAAGTTCTCTATTGCCCTACAGATGATCAAGTTGTAGATATCTTCATCAAGTCTCTTACAGAAGCGAAGTTTTCTAAACTTTGGTCTATGTTAGGAGTTCAGGAATGTGTCCTTCAGGGGGGATAGGCTCTAATGCCTCCTTCCTTCTCCTAATAGTGTCACTTTTGTAAATCCTTCAATCCTATCCCAAGTTGTTCTTAAAAGGGGGTGTTAGGATATTTAGACACTTAGGAGTTGGTTAAGATCAACTTGTGTAATATACCATTAGGTAAAGTGTGTTTCTTTAGTATGCATTTGTAAATATTCTAATCCAACGGTCACGATATGTTCTAGACATAGAGTGATCCGACGGTTCAACTTCTCTTAGATCATACCTACCATTGATCTGTGGCTTAACACCCGATTGGTCTATGATATCTATTTAAAGAGCATAGAGGGTCCTTGGCTAGTTGATCGATTATGAGAAGCTCGTGTAACTTTCTTTGTTTTGCATAATAAATTGCTCCAAGTAGCTATTTGGCTGGGGCCGTGGAATGTTTCCCTCTCCAGGATTTTAACCACGTGACAAACATCGGTGTGTTGATCTGTAATCTATTTGTGTGAAGTGGTTGCTCAAGGTGTTTGGTTTTTTGGGAGTACCCTGTGTACCCGAACATTAACCACATACTTACAATCCTGAGGTAACCATAAAATACACCTAGGGTTCATTCGTTGAGATCAATGTCTTCAGCATCCTGTTCAAAATGGGGTTCCTGTAACTTCAAAAATTGTAAATATTAGACCATTTAACAAATTAATCAAGTCTAACACATGTATTAACAAAATGACACATGTTGAACTATTACCTTGGTGTTGTTTGTTTGAGCCTCAGATACTACCACACCGGGTGCACTACCACCCCCCTTAGAGGCATTAAGCTCCTGCAAGAGTAGAAATTATATATATTAAGAATACTTTAGTATGTGTACAATATGGAAAAATTAAAAATTGAACAACAATAGAGTTTAAACAATGTCCTTACCTGAACACCAGTTATCGTAGAGGTATTATATGTTGGTCCATGGCCATAACAGGATTGACCACACATTGTGCACACATGTGGCTCACTCTGGGGAGCATGGGATGTCGGTCTATCCCCACCAATAGATGTTCCTCTACCACCAGAAGCTGGTGGTTGTACCCCACCAGAGGAAGAGAGCCATTCCTTATCAATAGTTGTGGTGTGTCGGGAAATCATCTCAACTAGTATAATAAATGCCTAATGTGTCTGGGTAACCATATCATGTGCAGGATGGATTTCTGGACTCGGTAATTGGGAATGGGTTGTAGGTATTTGTTGATTGGAATCTCTATGCCTAGCATTTGGTCAGTTTTGGGGAATCCCCCTACCAGTTCCTTGGAACCCCAACATGTCAAAATATTTGACATGTTTTCCCATCAAAAACTCTGCATAAAGTTTCTAGAGGAAGTACACTGATACTTCCATGTTGTTGTGCAGGGAATAACGAAAACCATGTACCATATATCCATCCAATGGTCTCTAATGGTTTGACATATGCACCACTCAATCGAAATATGTGGCATGCTGCTCTCTGGAATATCATTCATCCCAGGCACTCTAAATAATGTATATATGTTCTCTTTTGTTATTTTGAGCTTCTTGACCTCGTTGTATCTCAAACCATTGACATATTCTCGTCTTTTGGTTTCCCTATAGGATGCTATGTTACACAAAGCATCATTCAATCTAGTGATTGTATCAACTATGGCTAGCAATGGTGTTGACAAGGAGAAGTGGAATTCATCTCTGCCCCTCTAGGTAGAACCAATCTCTCTCAGATGACCAATAATTCTCAATATCTCCGCATTGTGGTCCATAGTAGCCACTGCAGTCATAAATACAAATAAAATATCATTAGAAAAATAAACACATGGTATAATGACATCTCTAAGAAATGAAAAGTGTAAAACTAATGTACGAGAAATAACAACATAAACTAAATATATAATTTAAATTTTAAAATTGATCTTGAATTTTACAGTAAAGAATAAACATTTAACATATTTTCATCCTAAATTTATGTCGTAAATTCAAGTATTAATTCCAATTTCCATATGCATGTGTACATAAAATGTCCTATGTGCATATGTTGATTGGGAAGCTCCTCTAGTTTATTTTAAGGCTCCTCTAGTTTATTTTAAGGCTTGTATTATGAAGTTTCATAAAAATTGTGAGGTGCTGACTAATGCCCTTGCAAAACCAACTCCTAGATTGCAGGTAGAGGCAAGGGCTAGAGCCTAGAAGAGGTGACAGAAGGTGCTATCAATGAATAAAATCCCAATATAGGTATGGATCTTGATAGATATGTAATTATTTGTTGTAGTGTGAATTGTTTTGGACTCCAAAGTCCATTTAGCATATATTTGTTTATATGTAATTTGGGCCATGTATGGACTCCACTTGATGTTATTTTAGTTGTATGCACTCTTTCTATATACCCATTGGATACTTTACATAATTTTGTATAGTGGATTTTATGGTTGCAAGGTTTCCACTGGATCCTATCATGTGATAGTATGTGATTGTCATGTAATTAAACACATAAACCTCCCTATGTATCTTGATGTTCGTAGAGGCTATTGTTGAACTCTGTTGTCTTGACCTTGACCAAAAAGTACCCTTCAGTCAAGAGGAAATATTTGTTAATCATGGGAAGCTTCTATACCTTATTTTAACACTTGGACTAGGAAGTTTCATCAAAAGTGTAAAGTGATTATTAATGTTCTTAGATGACCAACTTTGATGTTTTGGATATAGGAACAGGATTTACCATGTTTGTTTATGTATTTTAGGGAAGATATAAATTCTACTTGAATTTGTTTTTAGTTGTATGCAACCTTGCAATATAATTGACAAACTTTGCATACTTGTTAATTTTGGTTTGGATTCATAAGGATGCTTCTAAATATACATATGCAAATAGTGAAGTTGATTTGTTTTTTATGAGTAAATTAGGGTTTTGGTTTACATTGGGTGCGTAAGTTACTTATGCAAACTTGCAAGATAATTGGAAAACTTTGCATATTTGTGAATTTTGGTATGGATTCACAAGGATGCTTGTGAATATGCATATGCAAATAGTGAAATTGATTTTTTTTTATGAGTAAATTGGGGTTTTGGATTCCATTGGGCATGTGAATTTTTGCATGGATTCACAAGGATACTTGTGAATATACATAAGCAAATACTCAAAATGATTTGGTTTTTATAATTAATTTTGGGTTTTGGTTTCCACTGGGCATGTAAATCCCTATATGGGCATATAAATTAAAAAAGATTGGTTTAAATTCATATTAGGGCATAGAAATTATTGAATATAGGGAAATTAGCATGAGAGAATTTGAAGAAAGTACCTCACAAGGAAGAGATTGATCCCTAGGGTGGAGTTTGTTGGCCTTTTCTCACCCAAAACATGTTCTCCCTTGCTTGTTTTGCTCCTCTCGAACTGTTCTAGCACGTGGTTGTGGAGAAAATGACGAGGCTCGACTTATTTTAACCATAAAAAAGGTTTTATATAATAGGTGCGTGATTTTTCTAACTATAACACGAGCGCATTTTTTTTACTATGTGTGTGCCTTAACTATCCTAATTGGAAAGCATGTTCGCAGCCTTGGGACTAGGCTTGGCATGGTCAGGATTACTTGGGATGATTTCTATTTTATGGATCTTGAATGATTGACTTCACTCTACCATTGCATCTAAAAGTTCCCTCAACTTTGTGCACTCACCCTTCATATATTTATATAAAGCGTAAAACTAAAAACTCTCCAATCAAAATTATATAAAGTGTAAAACTAAAAACTCTTTAATCAAAATTTCAGGTATGGGTGCTTAAGGTTCGTAGGATTCAACTATCGAATAAAACTTATTCAACTTAAGATGAAATTATTAAGTTCAATTTATATTAATATGATTAATTTGAAATTCTAAGAATGGGTGATTAAAATTCATGGCATATAATTACATTGATAGGCGTATATATATTAGAATTTTGGGGTGGACTACCATTTATGCTTTTTCATCTAAGGATGAATGAGACAAGTGTATTGTTCATATCGATTCTATGGGCGTCATCCAAAATTAAACGAGAATGAGACAAGTGTATTGTCCATATTGATTCTATGGGCATCGTCCAACATTAATAATTAATAATTTCAAAAAAATAAAAAATATTTTAATTAACATGTGATGAGTATAGTCAATGATAGTTGTAAAAATTAAAATTAATCTTGAACTATTCGATTATTAGATACAACTACAAGCTTAACTCCATCAATTATTAGATACAACTATTAGCTTAAGTCCAATGATTCTAGAACTATTAGCTTAACTTCAACTGTAATCACATTTATATTGGATAACTATTAGCTTAACTCCAATGATTCTACAACTATTAGCTTAAGTTCAACTCTAATCACTTAAGGCTTAGCCCAACTGCATTTGGCATCTAGGATTCTAGCTAATGTGAAGTCATGTAGGACTCGAACTCCTAATAAACTCCTCCAAACTCCTAATAAAATCATGCATCCCGTTATGCTAATAATTACATCGATAGGTGCATATATCTTCGAATTTTAGGGTGGAATACCATCTATGATTTTTCATCTACCGACGAGAATGAGACAAGTGTATTGTCCATATTGATTCTGTGGGCATCATCCAAAATTCATAATTAATAATTTCAAAAAAAATAAAAAATAGCTTAGTTAACATCTAACAAGTAAAGTCCTTTATAGTTGGAAAAATTAAACTTTAATTCAACCATTCCAACTTCAACTTCAATTATTCCAATATTAGATACACATGATACAACTATTAGCTTAACTCCAACTCTAATCATGACTTTTAATTGAAGTGCAATTTTCGATATATTAACTTTTAAATTAACTATTAGATACAACTATTAGCTTAACTCGAATGATTCTACCACTATTAGCTTGACTTCAACTCTAATCATGGTTATATGGTTATATTGGATAACTATTAGATAAACTAATAGTTTAACTTCAACTCTAATCGCTTAAGGCTTAGTCGAAGTGCATTTCTCATCTAGGAGTCTAGCTAATGTTAGTCGTGTAAGGGTCAAACTGCTAATAAAATTGTTTGAACTCCTAATAAACTCGTCTAGACTCCTAATAAACTTCTCCATCTAGTACTTGGGCATCTAACTAATTTATAGTTTGCTTAGGATTTCTATATAGATATTAATTAGGGTTTGGGTCGTTTTTTAACAGAGGTGATGACAACGTTCTTTGGGAGGTAACTCTATTGCGCGGGGTCTTCACTTTGTGAAACTATGCCATAGCACCTTTGTTCATGGGATATTAAAGAATACCCCTAATTTAACTAGATATTGATAAATACTTACCAAAATCCTTGTCCTGAGCCCCCCTTCCAATACACATTTGTAATTAAAAAACCCTATTTTTACTAGATATTCCCTATTTTTACCAGACACCACTTTTTATACCCCCCTCCAATACCTATAAACCCCTTATACCCTACTCCCCGCTCCCCAATACCTACAATATATTGACCTTATTTTTCATAATTAAAAAAAAAGCTTTATGAATGAACGTGATAAGATATTAGTCAACAAGGTGAATCCCATGTGCTTTGTTGTCCAAAATTAATAAGAAAATTTTCTTTACAACAAGTGTTGTGAAAATTTGGATCAGACATTATTTGTATGTGTTAATTGTATAGCTATGGATCTCAAAAATAAATTATTTTTATTTATAGGTCTCTTGTGGTTGTAAAATTGACACATTTGTTTTCTAAAGATTGCTTCAAATATTTGTAAATCTCGCAATCTCGACCATTCATGAGCTGTAAAGTTTTTGAAAGATCTACTTGAAGTTCGATGTGCAAAGTGAGTTGAAAAACTTCATATCAGTATTTTTTGGCCCATGTTGAATTGATCTCAACGGTTCTCTGTACTACAAAAAAAAATTTAATTTTTTGTTGTTGCAACACCCTTAATCGTGGTGTTTCCAAATATTTGTGAGTTCAAATATTTTTCAACTGCTGCAACAATCCAAGGATTTCATTACGTGCTTGGCCTCGAAAAGATATTCGATTTATGCGATGCATCTAGTTCCTCCACATAGGAACGAATGTCTTTCTCCTCTCATTGTGAAACAAAAATCCACACATGATCTGGTGTGAGTGATCAACCCCACGTGACTTCCAATCGATGTTTCCCTACACAACATTTGATTCAATTCATTCATATGAATTGTTGCTTCTTATGAATTCTTTGGAATCGACATATGAATTATGTTGGACATCACCAAATAGCGACCACATATTTGCAATCACTATGAAATATGGTGTATACACTACAATTAGTTATCCAACCATATAGAAAGTCTTCAATTAGCGATCCAATCTGATAAGTGTGTGACCCAATCAACAAAAACATTCACGTAGCCTCTTTGAGATTTGAGGTCTATTTTAGTTTTTTTTGGTCAGCAATGAACTCCTCCACGCTAGTGTCCATCTGGATGATATTTTAATCTAGTTTCCAAAAGACAACGTGTTACATTGTTGGGTGAACTATCAATTTTTTTTGGGTTTCCACCTTTAGATGACAAAATCAATAAATTTAAGGAAATTCAAGTTTAGTCACCCGTATGCAAAATATCTATTTATTTAAGGAAAATCAAGTTAGTCATCCGTAAGGAAAGCAAGCTATTTATTTAAGGAAAATCAAGTTAGTAATATGTCAGGAAAGTATTTTTATTATGAGAAACGACGACAACAAACTGCCTTACAACAACAAGGCAAATTTAAATAGTTTTCTTTTGTCACAAAGTAATGTTATGAAGGTAGAGTTCCAAATAAGCAAGCTAATAATAACTTAAATACATGAGGACAGTAATGCATGACAAAGAGAAGAATAAGTAATAACATCTCTCTAAGTATTGTCTAGGATTTTCTAATATTAATTACAATGAATAATTTATTTATTTTATTTACGAAATTAGGGAATGTTACAGAATCAATCTCGACAGTACACTTGTTTCATTCTTGTTGGTAGATGAAAAGGCATAGATGGTATTCCACCCCAAAATTCTAAGATATATAAACCTATCGACGTAACTATGGGCGTAACGAGATGCAGGAGTTTATTAGGAGTTTGGAGAAGTTTATTAGGAGTTCGAGTCTTACATGACTTCACATTAGCTAGACTCATAGATGCCAAATGCAGTTGGACTAAGCCTTAAGTGATTAGAGTTGAAGTTAAGCTAATAGTTGTATCTAATAGTTGAGCTAATAGTTATCCAATATAACTGTGATTAGAGTTGAAGTTAAGCTAATAGTTCTAGAATCATTGGAGTTAAGTTAATAGTTGTATCTAATAATCAATAGAGTTAAGCTCATAGTTATATCTAATAATCGAAGAGTTGAATATTAATTTTAATTTTTACAACTATTACTATCTGTACTTATCACATGTTAATTAAGATCTTTTTTATGTTTTTGAAATTATTAATTATTAATTTTGGACGACGTCCATAAAATCAATTTGGATAGTATACTTGTCTCATTCTCGTTTAATTTTGGATGATGCCCATAGAATCAATCTGGACAGTAGGCGTGTCTCATTCTCGTCCATAGATGAAAAATCATAAATGGTAGTCCACCCCAAAATTCTAGGATATATACGCCTATCAACATAATTATATACCATGAGTTTTAATTACCCATTCTTAGAATTTCAAATTAATCATATTAATATAAATTGAGCTTACTAATTTCAGCATAAGTTGAATAACCTTTATTCGATATTGGAACGAGGCGAACCTTAAGCACCCACACCTTTTGATTCAAGAGTTTTTAGTTTTACGCTTTATATAATTTTGATTGGAGAGTTTTTAGTTTTACGTTTTATATAAATATATAATATTATCATTTTTAAAATTTTTTATGAAAACAATTCAGTGATAGTAAAAATTCAATGACAATTTCATCGATGAAGAATTTTTTTTATGAACTAATTACTTTGTCTACTAATATTATGGAAGGAGTTGTCTAACTAGGGGATGATTTTGATTTTTTGGCTTATTTTCAGTCGGAATACAGTGAATTTAATTCACAAAATATTGTAATTTATGTTGTTTATTGGGCGATTTTAAGTGCAGAAATAAAATCACGTGACACCAAAACCCCCAAACACACACACTCTGTAAAATATAGCAACGTTTTTACAAATTTTGAAAAATATGTGAAGATTCATGACCAGAAATAGGTAAAAACCAACCATAAATGTGCCAGAAATAGAGAGAAAATCGGCCCCTCATTAGACACCGCGATTTATGAAATGCAAAATGCCACCATCAATATGGAGCCATTTTTACATCAAATTTGGATCATTCACAAATGCTCCAAGATGGTACAGGTCGTTTTACATTTATTCTAATCACCAAGCTATCAATGTGGTTTTTAGTAATCAAATTGGGACAACAATGGCCCAAAGATCCTGTGTGCTTATCACAGGCATGGTGGTAGTGTCAACAATAGTCATAGGCTCTCTCTCTCTCTCTCTCTCTCTCTCTCTCTCTCTCTCTCTCTATATATATATATATATATATATATATATATATATATATTGAATTGAATGACAAGGTCATATTTTCTATTTCCTCTATGTAACATATTCTTGTAGTTCAATCATAAAACATGGTCTAAAGATCAAATATTGATTCAAGAGTGTTATTTTCTTTACCATCAGGTCGACTAAATAACAACAGTAGCTCATAAAAAGTGTATTTGACAGTAAGAAAAATAGAAAAAGAAATCGGATGTTAAACAAACCAAAGAGAGAATCCATTAATGCATTGATCTTCCTATGAGTCCATCTCAAAGAAACTTAAAGAAGTTCATGGCTACCCATCTCTCAACAAATTCTCATGTAATGAGAATACTCTCTATGCAATAATCATTGGTGAGTGAAATTGCTACATGTACTTTGTATGAGTTGAAACATGATTATCTTCTACAAGTGTTCAATTTAATTACTAATATCTTGTAACCAAATAGAAAAAGAACCTTGAAATGCTATAAAGCAGCTATGGAAACATAAAAAGAACATTATCTTAGGATCTTTGACTAGGTAGCATAGGGATGGATTTTGGTCCACATTCATCACTTCCTTCTATGCTCAAGGAAACTACATTATTCATATATGAAGAAATTTATATCATCACAGTCTACGTCCTTGTGATGTGGTTTACAGTAATTTAAAAGATTGCAAGGCACTCTCTAAATCTCTCTCCTTAGTGAGAGCTAGTGAAACAACTTAAAGGGAAATGTGGATGATAATTATGCATGTGCCCTATCATGCACTAAAGAAAGGGCTGGCCTTAAGAATGCATATGTGTGTGGAATAGGCACCATGAAAACAACCAATTGTATTAATACTTGTAATAAAATTATCAAATTCATAGTAGATCTGAAATATATTTCAACCTACAACTAACTTCCAAGATAATTTTAGAAAATCCAAATCAAGCAAAACTTGCACTTTTTGAAACAACTCCCCTTCTTTTAGGAATTATGGATGTGGGTACAAGATCATATGGAGCTTTGTGGTTCTGGGATAATGTACACAAGGCCATTACTTGTTTAAATGGATACAATACAAGAATCTCATTGAACTTTTTAACAATTTGGGCATGGCTAATTTGACAAATTTTCAAGAATAGATCATGGATATTGAGATTTCCAACACTTTAATTCACACTACATTAACAGAATTATCCAAGGCACACTTTCCTTGACTAGAACTGGAATCGATGCCATGCTTACTTGTTCTCATGTTTGGAACTAAAATAAAATGGCATGTACCTAAGTGATCAATAAGTACTCTATATATGTATGGATTGGACATTGCGTTGGTTGGGAGTTTTATCACCATTTACCTTACTTTATGATAGCCGAAACCGAGCCCACTAAACTTGGGTTTAGCGCTCAGTCAATTTTTTTTTAAAGAAAATAATTTCACTTTTTAACTTCGCCTGTTTTCACTGCGACCACCCTTTTTACTGCGACCAAGCTAGTTGGTGCGACCAAGTTGATGCTATCAAATTTGGTGCGATCAAATTTGCTGCGATCAAGTTTGATGCGATCAACTTATCTGCGGTGCGATCAGGTTGATGTCTCATGCGATCAACTTATCTGCGGTCAAGTTGATGCGGCGGTCAAGTTGATGTGTGCGATCAACTTCTTTTGTGATCAAGTTGATGCCTGATGCGATCAACTTCTCTGCGATCAAGTTTGGTGCTTGATGCGACTAGATTGATAGAATATGATTCTTAGTCTAAAGACTTAAGAATTTTACAAATACTTTTCACCTTTGCATAAGATGAAGTAAAATGACCACATTTACAAATCCAAATAACTTATGGAAAACATATGCCCAAATATGTAGGAATATTTGAGCGGAACAAAGTGCGGTAAAACCTGGAACTTTCACGCCGTGAGATTTTTATGGGTTCTTGCTCTTTTACTTATCAGTAACAGTAAAAGACATTTACAGAAGTAAATCTGGAAATATGAGCGGCCAAATAATCATGAATTCAACCACAAACTATTTCATATA
>LPNX010119614.1:312284-409784 GCA_001517045.1 Pseudotsuga menziesii
ACTTTATTTAGTAAATATGATTTGTTATTTCATTTAATCCTTTCTGTCAAGTCGAATTTCTTACTTCAAAGTCTCAAATAAAACAAGCGTAGAAGCATAGTGAGAGTTCAACTTGGATTAATTATATGAAGTTCTTTAATCAATAATAAACTAAATCCCAACATGCATGAAATACCATCCCACTAACAATGAGCCACTAAAACTACAACCACACTAGTAATTACTAGTAGGCCACAACTAGCATGCCTAGTATTCTCTACTTAAAAAATTCAAAATACAGAAGTTTCTAGCAAGATAATTATGTAACATATGAATTTTGTTTGGTCGTTTTACTCATATGTAGCAAATAGAGTGAGAAGTGTATATGGAACTCCATATGATTATCATTGATACGAATAGTACACTGCAAGATGTGAATGGATACGAGATACATGTGGTACTTGTTACTTCAATGAATTTTTGATTTTCTTATGAGCCCCTCAAGATTAATATATTGTTTTACCTACGAAAAGGAGGCTTTGTGTTCCCTTGAGATATAGCATGAATGGTATTGATAGTGGCATCACAACCATGTTTTTTTTTAGCTATTTTTGGAGTTATGTGAGTTCATATTTTTCTTATGTTGTTTGAAGTAGGTGCTTCAAAGCATTGTCGATGCTTAATTATATTAGCCAATAAGTGATCATCAATCCAACACAAGGGTAGGTTTAGGTTTAGGTTTAGTAACTTCAAATTCTAAGAAAAAAATGATTCAGTAACAAGCGTTTCTATACTCAACTAAATGCAAGGCGTATAATGTTTTTAAAATTTGAGGGTTAGAAAGGCTCCAAGTTCCATATTATATGAAGTGATAGATGTAACACCCTTAATTTTTTCTTGGAATGTATCAAAGCATATTATGTAAAAACTATGTAAATATGATAGTATGGATTTTTAGCGCGGAGCTCAAGGCCTGTAATACCCTCATTCTAACCCTTGGAATGGATTGGATTTATATGTAAACATTGTGTGTATGCGATGTATGATTCCTAGTGTGCATCTCAAGGCCAATGCCCCACTAGTGAATGCTTGAATTTAAAGGACAAATATTTTTATATTTTGTGAGTCATGTGCTAGTAAGCCATGGGAAATTGTAAAAAATATATAAATATTTATAATGCAAATAAAATTCCAAGACCTAGCAATGGAAGAAACTAAAATGAAGGGGATCTGTGTGTATCCACTAGGGAGAGGAGAGGGGTTGTGGGATTGAATCCATTGTTTCCAAGTGTCATCTTGAGAACCCACCTTGACTCCCCTAGCTGATATATAATTATGTTGTAAGAAGGTAGCTAAAAAATAAACTCATGAATTAATGAAGAATCGACAAACTCAGAAATTCATATGTGTGAGTATGTGATCAATTTACGTGACCTTGAAGTCAATTTACCCCATGGGAAATTTTTTCCATCATCCCCATCCCATTTTGGAACAACGAGACATCAATTATGATCATTTTATGCATTCCTAGAAGTGAAAAATTGCAGAAATCACAACCAAGAAAGAAGCCATGTTTTAGAGAGTTAAAAACACCTAAAATTTGATTTGAGTAGTGAAATCCAGTGGGGAATCCATAAACATAAACCCTCGGGATAATTTGAGAGTGTTAAAATCACAAAATTTCATGGGAAGACCTAGATTCAAGAGCCTAGAAGTTGAATTTCATGATTGAGAGTCACGTGTCGAGAATCGGGAAAATTACAAGAGTGGATTGGATTGGGAGAGTGTTCAAAGGTCAGAATTGGTTGATAAACCCAATGAAGGCAATAATCTATGAAGATTTAGTTGCTTGAACCTTTCTCTACCCACCCTAGAGAGCATTGGAGGGAAGGGACGCCTTAGGGACTATGTAGGAGAGAAGGGAATCTTCCTTGTGTTGGGTGTGGTAGGTATTGTGGGTGCAAGGATGGCTGAGATCAATTAAGGTTCCTATAGCTTTGTGGTTGAGCTAACTGGCTTAACATTCTCCTTTCTTGTCTCCCTGAATGCATAACAAACCCAACTGTGTGTTGGCATAACATGAGTGACTGTGCCTATGGCCGTGAGTAATCCTGAGTAGTTCCTCCTTAATGGATACATATCCCCAACTCTAGGGTGGTCTCTGATGTGAAATACTATAGGTTGGACAGAGACCTACGGTTGAGTCGAACGTTACTCTTCCATAGGCAATTGCTCCGGAAATCACAATTAAAAGATAAGTGCTTATTTCTATCTCTAAATATGACAAATTTATGTATTATGAATGCATGTTTGTATATGTTAGTTTGAATTAATTGGTATAGTTGAATTACTAAATTGAATGCCCGTGAATAGCCTAAGAATGAATGTATATATGTGAATGATTTAATTGCTATGCATGTGATGATTTTGATAGTATATGCATGTTGTGTGTGCATTGATAGAGTTTAATTATGTCGTGTATGTTTATTATGAATTTGCACATGCATTTAGTTGTTAATGAAATCATTATTTTGGACATTGAGGTCATAATTTAGAGCCCCGTGTACCTTTCATGTTCACTCCATGAGTCAGATTGATCGGTTGGGACATTACAAAGTGGTAATGGTTGCAGCACTAGAGCTGTTTCGGCCAGAATCCACACCCACGGGCATAATATCTGAGTTGCAGAGGAAGTGCTGATAACGATTTGGTAAAAAAAAATTGTGGTTTCAAGTTACAGAATGGTGATTTCAGAAATCCAATGGATTTAATCTGTATGCTTCTAGTAAGAATATCAAATTTTTGAGGAGTTGGAAAAATGAAAATTATGATCAACTTATGTGATTCAAAATGCAACCTCAACTTGTACGCTCGATAATTCTGGTTGGGAAACTCGTTGGGCAGAAATCATCTATCCATGTGTTCAATTTTAACCGGAAAAGAATCCCAAAATAGCTTTCCAAAACCACTTCCTTGGTGAGCCGTTACCACTTGTGAAAATGGAAAAAAATATTTTTTGGGGGGACCATGCCATGTGGATGAAAGGGTATGACGTGGAACAAACACATTAGAAGGATGTGTCGGTGGCTAAAGTCTAGAACCTATAGGCACTATGGAGAGGGTTTCACGGGGAGTCGCAGAGAAAGTCTGTATGTGCGGTGGAGAATAAGACCGCAAAGGTCTATGGTAGCACCATGGGAAAAGGTCTCTGAGCACGGAAGAGAAAGGTACTCGGAGCGAAGTTCGCGGATGCTGTGGAGATCACTAACTTGATTTTCCCATCATGATCACTAACTTGAACGTTTGTCACCCGTAAGCAAAATATCTATTTATTTAAGGAAAATCAAGTTAGTCATCCGTAAGGAAAGCTATCTATTTATTTAAGGAAAATTAAGTTAGTAATATGTCAGGAAAGTATTTTTATTATGAGAAAATGTTTTTTATTATTTTTAAATTAATTATAAATAATTTTAAGCCTTATTTAAAAATTAATGATGAAAAGCTTTCAACTAATTATAAATCATTTTAAGTCTTATTTTAAAGTAATTATATAATTTTACTTTTAAGTTTTATTCTAAAACAACTACTCTTAATAGAAACCTAATAACTCTTAATCAATCACAAACAATTTTAAAATTTGAATTTTATTATGAAACAATCACATTGATAGATAAACGTGGATAGGAATATATTTGATATATTGATAATGATTTTTTCTTAAAAATTGTTTTTTACTACTTTGTTCACTTGTGGTCTATGGGTGTTCAATGATTGTTTTGATGATTATATGCTTCCAAATGGAAAGTTTATTGGGCGGTGCATGGTTCAAAGAAGGTTGACTTATCAAGCTAAGAGATGGAGTCATTGGAGTACAATTACAAGTTATCTAATACTTATCCAATATAGCCATTGTTAGAGCTTAAGTTCAAACTAATAGTTGTAAAATCATTGAAGTTAAGCTAATTGTTGTAGCTAATAGTTATCCAATATAATTGTGATTAGAGTTGAAGTTAAGCTAATAATTGTAGAATCATGCGAATTAAGCTAATAGTTGTATCTAATTCTTGATTGGAATTGAAGTTAAGCTAATAGTTGAATCATGAGTGGAGTCAAGCTCATAATTGCATCTTGAATAGTTGTATCTAATAGTTGAAGTTGAAATTTAATTTTTCCAACTATCATGAACTTTAATTATCATATTTTAACTAAGTTATTATTTTTTTAAATTGTTAATTTTGATAGGTTACATTAAATTACATAATATAACTTGCAAAAGAATTAAATTACCTAAATTACATGGTGTGGTTTGCAAAAATTATATTTTCAATATTAAAAATTGTATTCTTTTTTAATACATTGCTATGATTAAATTTTAGTTCATCATTTTACCATAATAAAATATTATTTTATTATAATTATTGTTTTTTATATAGAAATCATGAAATAAAAGACAAACTAAAAAGACGTGCAGGTCAACAAAGTCATGTATACGGATGGATTCTCAAAGTAAATACAAATGTTATTTATAAGAGCAATTTTCTTTATAACATTTAATTAAGAATGACAATACCATGAATATTCAACAATTGACCATAATTATCAATATGAACCTTGTAAAGTTCACGCTCTTGTCATCTAAACATTCTTGTTAAGATAACACTATATTATCTCATTCACGCTCGGCCAACAGGACGATACATCCTCAACACATCTCATACTTAAACCTAGAAGTAAAAAGTATATACATTACTAACATTGGAACACAATTATGACAAGTAACATGAATGTTCGTTCTCTCTACATAATGATTGTACATGAAGTCTCAATTAAGCTCTATTAGATCCAAACGATGACAAATCTTCTAATGTAATCTTTAGAACCCACAATGGAAGTGCAAAGAAGCCAAAAATATATTACATTATCAAAACCCTATTATTACATTAACAAACAAATACATTAACGTGCAAAGCCTTCAATTTTAGTTTACATGCAAATTTATAAATGTTATTATTGTACTTCTTGCAAGAATCTGCCAGAAATGAGTGAAATTGGCCATTACCGTGATCTTTTGGCTTATATACCATTACCATTACCATGATCTATTGGATCCTATACCCACACAACATCTGTTGGCAAGCATCTACCATAAATAAATTAATTAATCCATTACCGGGATCTCTTGGTTGTTATACCATTACGATTACCATGATCTCTTGGCCATGGTTGGATATGGATTGGACAAACCTTGAAACCCATGTGACTACAGTTAAAAATCATGGTTGGACAAAGCATGAAACTCATGCGTCTACAATTATTCAATCCATGCCCAATTACTAAGTTAATAATCAATTCTTGAGGAGTTTAACTGAATACCACCAATCCTATCTTAATTGATATTAGGTTTTCCAAATATTCTTATACCAATGTAAAAACTTGTGTTCTATGGGATCTCTCGATCTGTTAGCATTTGGATATGTCATTAACTTGAAATTTTCACTTGCCAATCACAAATTCAGCCTAATCGTGCAGTATACTCTCTTTGCACACTGCATATAAACGTATAAACAATCAAGCAATAAGCAATGGGATCGAAATCACCTCCATTGAACTGAAACAATCCAAATAAACTTCTGTTTCCTTTTTAAGGAACTAATTGAAACTATAGAAATAACCTCAAAATAACTGAAATGATTGAATGTACTTATGAACGTGACTCATTGTTTTATCTTTTGTTGAAGAATAAACTTACATGAACCTTGCTCATTAGACACCACCGAGTCGTGAAGCAACTTTATTTGGAAGTACCAATCCATTGTTTTCAACGTTCATGGTAGAATGTTAGGTTGTGCGATAATTTTTTTCAATGTGTGGTGGGCTTCCTCCTCGCTTCTCGCTATCTCATTTAAGTCTGAATAACATGGCGGGCCCCTGAGAGATATTACATATAAAAACACGGCGGGCATGTCTTCTTTAACGACGACGACGGAGAATAAAAATGTGTTGTTGATTGACTTAAGACTTTTAACCTGAACGACTAATCCAAAGACCCCACAGCGGGTAGGATAAAAACTATTCAAATTTTATGTTTGAAATTGCTATTTTCATCATTTTAGCCATTGTATTTAGATTAAAACTGGTCAAATTTGCGGTCAAAAATTGTTATTTTCACAATTTTGTAATTTTAGCAATTGTATTTGAGTGTTTTAGCTAAATTTCATTTTTAAAACTACTTAGATCATTAAAATTGCTATTTAAACATTCAAAATTGCGATTTCAAACAGAATTGGTTTGCCTCATTCCAAACAGAATTGGTGAGCGCTTATAGTGCTCTGACCGGTAAAATGAGAAGGGTTGACACGGCATCCGGGCAGCCTACCGTTGTTGCCTCTATGTTCTTATTGATACCATTATGTGTTGATTGTGAATTCGTAGTGCGTTAATAATTACGGAAAAAAAATAATGGATTCTTGTAGAATAAATTGGGCAGGCTCACTCTTATAGCCTTCTTATCTTTTGTCAGATCAGTTTTTTCTACCACTTTTGTGCTCAATCGAACCAACTTGATTTTGGAGGCGGTTGCTTCACTCATCCCCTCCCTGTCTACGGTAGCCCTCACAAATAAAAACAAAATGGGTGATCGGTCGGGCGCTGTATTCAATTCCATTTTGGGATTCTTTTCCGGTTAAAATTGAACACATGGATAGATGGTTTCTACCCAATGACGTTCCCAACCAGAATTATCAAGCGTACAAGTTGAGGTTGCATTTTGAATCACATAAGTTGATCATAATTTTCATTTACCCAACTCCTGAAAAATTCGATATTCTTACTAGAAGCATACAGATTAAATCCATAGGATTTCTGAAATCACCATGTGTAACTTGAAACCACAATTTTTTTTACCAAAACGTTATCAACTTCCTGTGCAACTCAAATATTATGCCCGTGGGTGTGGATTCTGGCTGAAACAGCTCTACTATTACAACTATTAGCTCTGATACCACTTTGTAATGTCCCAACCGGTCAATCTGACTCATGGACTGAATATGAAAGATACACGGAGTTCTAAATTATGACTTCAATGGCGAAAATAATAATGTCATCAACAACTAAATGCATGTGCAAATTCATAATAAACATACACAACATAATTAAACTCTATCAATGCACACACAACATGCATATACTAGCAAAATCATCACATGCATAACAATTAAATCATTCAGATATATAAATTCATTCTTAGGCTATTCATGTGCATTCAATTTAGTAATTCCACTAGACCAATTAATTCAAACTAACATAAACAAACATGCATTCATAATACATAAATTTGTCATATTTAGAGATAGAAATAAGCACTTATCTTTTAATTGTGATTTCCGAAGCAATTGGCTATGGAAGAGCAACATTCGACTCAACCATAGGTCTTTGTCCAGCCTATAGTATTTCACTTGAGAGACCACCCCAGAGTTGGGGATATGTATCCACTAAGGAAGAACTACTCAGGCTCACTCACGGCCATAGGCACAGTCACTCACGTTATGCCAACACACAGCTGGGTTTGTCATGCATTCAGGGAGACAAGGAAGGAGAATGTTAAGAGAGATAGCTCAACCACAAAGCTATAGGAACCTACCACACCCAACACAAGGAAGGTTCCTTTCTCTCCTACATAGTCCCTAAGGCATCCCTTCCCTCCAAAACTCTCTAGGGTGGGTAGAGAAAGGTTCAAGCAACTAAATCTTCATAGATTATTTCCTTGATTGGGTTTATCAACCAATTCTGACCTTTGAACTCTCTCCCAATCCAATCCACTCTTGTAATTTTCTCAATTCTTGCCACATGACTCTCAATCATGAAATTCAACTTCTAGGCTCTCGAATCTAGGTCTTCCCATGAACTTTTGTGATTTTAACACTCTCAAATTATCCCGAGGGTTTATGTTTATGGATTCTCCACTGGATTTCATTGCTCAAATCAAATTTTAGGTGTTTTTTAATCTCTAAAACATGGCTTCTTTCTTGGTTGTGATTTCTACAATTTTTCACTTCTAGGAAGGCATAACATGATCAGAATTGATATCTCGTTGTTCCAAAATGGGATGGGGATGATGGAAAAAAATTCCGATGGGATCAATTGACTTCTAGGTCAAGTAAATTGATCACATACTCACACATATGAATTTATGAGTTTGTCGATTCTTCATTAATTCATGAGTTTAATTTTTAGCTACCTTCTTACAAGAAAATTAAATATCAATTAAGGGAGTCAAGGTGGGTTCTCAAGATGACACTTGGAAACAATGGATTCAATCCCACAACCCCTCTCCTCTCCCTAGTGGTTCAATATTTATTTGTTCTTGTATATGTGCATGGTCATCATTAGAACCATCATTTTCCATACAATCATCCTATATATAGTTCTCATTGTTGGGGCTATGATTAACATTGGCTTCAGGACACATGTTTTGTAAACTATTACTGCTTCCAATTGTTAATTTATTATTTTGATTCTAGTAGGAATTTCTATATTCATTTCTTCATCATCCTCCAAAAATCCTTGCATAGGACCATTTATCTTTAAATGGCTACTCTCGACACACCATTTTTTATGTCTTCTACCATAGCAACGATTGCATGAGCAATAGACATCCATTTGCTAGCATTCATATGTTCAATATTTAGGATTGTTTATGTCTGGTTTTGGAACCTGCAAATTCAACAAAGAAGTTTACTTATATTGGTCTCGTGCAATGAAATATAGAAATATGTGGTCTCAAAGGTTTTCATGTAAAAAGAATAGTGCAATAAATAACCAAAATACAATAGAGAAATACAAGTCAAAAAAATGCTATTAATGCTACTTAGTTGTCACTAGAGAACCATGGAGAATATTATTGAACTCTCATGCCTTGCTCCAAAACCATAATAATTGTTGAATCTTGTAAAGACACAGTATTAATTAATGTATGTCTTAAATTCAAGAGTTGAATTACACATTTATTTCCTCTTACTAGAGCAATATAATCCTCCACTTGTGTGCTAACATAAGTCACATAAGAACAAATGCAAGAGCAATATTAGATTTCTTGAAGTAATGTGTATCTGTTGTTGCAGCGTGGCTTCAACAACACCCAAAAGAGGGAGTAGATCGGGCTTGCAGAGACACTATCATTGTTTAGTGCATTTCCATTGCCACTTTTCCTTCTCAATCCTTCACATATGTTGAACTCTTGAAACTAGTAAAGGGTAACGCCTCCATCTGAAGCTGATATACAGGTGTAAAGGGATATTCTCGTTGATAATTGAGCGCTCTGCCTGATTTTGGAGTTTGGTAAGTGGCCCAAGTAAATAATGGCCTAGGTAAAGAAACGTGGCAAAGGAGGAAGCCAACTTTTCATCTCAATTGTATATGGTTCGACCGATCTTCTCGTAAGCTTCATTTTCTATTAACCATTTCAATTGTAGGACCATGAACATGACACTTGCACTGGCATAAAAATCATTGGCGTGCTGGAAGTCTATTGAGCCATGAACATGAGACATGCGATGGCATACAAATCATTGGAGTGCATGGAATATTTCTCACAATGAACTTTGAATTCTTTGATAATCAAAATTGATAATGTTTTCAATTTTTATTATCTTAACTACATCACTGTTCTTACCATTGATCCAGTAAAGTGGAGCAAGTTTTCAAAGTTAATTTTGCAAACTACTATATCGGCAGGTATTTGCTACTCTGTAGCACTTGTTTTCATTAATTCTTCTTATATTAAATATTTGTTGGGATGGGAAAAATGAATTGATGCTTGCACCTTTATCCCTTGTCCATTGTTTGTCCCACAACACAAATCTCGATTATATAATAAATATTTAGTAGACAGTTTGATTCCTTTTGCACTAGGGCCAAATGATTACCAGTTTTGTTATAGCATCCAAATGACTTCGGCTTATTCTCGTGGGAATTATGCGTTTGTAATCTATAAATTAGTTGTTTTACATAGCTAAGCACAATCTCTTAGAATTTATAAAATATAATTAGCATAATTAAGGTTTTTTTTGTTTGTTAATAACATAAACTACCCTCCTACTTAGCTTGTGTTGAATAAATGAGAAAAGAAGGGGAAAAGTCGTGGAAGCATGAAGGGATGTTTGTGGGAGAGTCAAAAGGAAAAGGAAAAGGCAGAAAAATAAGTAGAGTTATTCCTTTTCTCTCCCCGAGCTTTCTATACTTCTAGCGACACTGCATTGAAAATCTCATTCCTAGAAATGGGAAGTTTCAACCAGGTGGTAGTTAACCAAGGGTTTGTGGAACTCAATGTGTGCATGTTCAGGTTACGTGGTGGTTGACGTTCGATGTTCAATAAACACTCGGCAATAGCACATTAATGTTGTTGTGGTGGGATTATGAACAATTGGATTGTGTGATTGGTTTTGCAGAGCTTAGCACACCATGAATATGTTTCTTTGAGGTGATTTGCATTTTTCTCGTCACCAGCCTTGAATTCAATTGAAAATATAATTTTTTTGCACTTGAACTATGTGGGCATGTGCTCAGTTCCAAAGCCTTGAAGGAGTTGCAATCCATGCTTCCTTATCTGAGTTCGATAAGATTGTCATCAATGGAAATGAGGAAGTTGTTGCCCTAAGGCTGAAAAAGGAGCAGGAAAGGGCTAAGATGAGGGAAAATAAATAGAAAAAAGCCAAGAACGAGGATGCATTTGCAGATAGGGTTGTTCTTGATAAAATTGGGCAAAAGGACAATACAAAGGGGCAATCTGTATATAAAGTTCTTGGAATTCATGTCAAGCGGAAGGGCAAAGAAAGTAGGGACAGTGAAGATAGCAAAGAAATTAGGGACGGTGAAGACAAAGCCAAAGCTGTGTTGAAGAAATTCATAGAAATAGATCATGCGCCTGCACATGCATAGAAAGAAGTATATGCTTCTATTTTCACATCCTCAAAGAAATCAGATTTAAAAGAAACTTATTCATGCAGAGCTCTTCCTCTTGATTCCTCAACTTCTCGATCTACTTGCTTTGCTTCCTCCGCAGCCATCGGATGTACTCAACTCATCTCTAGGAGCCAATTGGTAGGTTTCCATGCTCTTCACTTTTTCAGGAGACTGTATACCATTAATCTGCTCCAATCAAGTTATAGGGGACTCATATGTACTGTGTGGCTGGATGCATGGAAAACAATGTTGTGCAGTGATGAGCTTCCTCTTTGTGAGATGTATAGGAGGAATTGCAGGACTGTCGAAGAAGGAAACTCGTGCTCAAGAAGCCCAAACCCGCGAGCAGATCTGGGCATATGATGTCGATGAAAGATCTGCAAGTTCTTTCTAAATACCTTAAATCCTCTCTTGGACCTCAATACCTGCAAATCTTCCTGCAATAATGTCCTACTCTTTAACAATCCTCTTCTCATCATGAAAATTGTACCCATGGATTCTATTTTCCTAATGGGTAGGCTATTCCATCATTTTGCAGAGCTTAGCACACCATTGATACACTTTCTCGAGGTGATTTGTAGTTTTCTCATCAATTTTGTGTAGTTACATCAATTCACTCTGAATTTGTAGTGGAGTTATTTACAATTTTGCAGTGGGTTTGTTATCCTTCATTCTCCACGAAGCATAGTAACTAATTACATCTATGTATTTTCAACAAATTTATAGCTTTGAAGTAGATCTATTAAAGAAATTCGCCGTGAGTTTTCCTTTGGAACAATCTCGTCCAAGGGAAATTTCAGCAGGTAGATATGAGTTTGGATGGGTAGCCTAGCCTACTAAAGATCAAATCAAAATGTAATACTTTATAGCAACAAGATTTAAATTTCACTTTCTTTCATGCAAATAAGTTCACTCACTTTTGTTCATGGAAACTATATATTATTAAAAAGTATTGTTTTATTCATTTTTATCACTAATGGCTTGAATCAACAGGAGTGACATGCCTGGGGATATTTCAAACCATAATTTGTATATTCATGGTTAGCTCCAAAAATCCCAGGAAGGCTCTATTATTTATTCGGCAAACCCATCGCAACTACAGGTATAAGAGTACTACTATTTTATCCATGCTTGTGCATGCCAATACATGTATATGTCAAGTAGAGATAAATATTCATTGAAATCTACATCTTTGCTCGTTACCATGAATTGCTTTTGGGTTCTTCCAGATTAAAAGAGAAGGGCATGGCAATATCAATGATATTCTTTGAAACTGCTTTTATGACCTATAGTTCTCGATAAATGAATCTGCTTAAATTTTATTTTGGGTTCATCGAGATTAAAAGAGAAGGGCATGAAAATAGCAGTGATATTCTTTAAAACTTCGTTTATGGCATGTATTTCTAGATGTACAGATGTGCTTTCTCTATCACTTCTAGAAATATCACTAATTGTGTTGCCTACTTTAATTTCCAAGGATCTTTACAATCTATTTTATTTCAGAAATTTATGCTTCAATTCATTAACATTGCAGATTGTTTTATGCCATTGTTATTGATAAATACCCATAACCATATTTTATTGTTTCTTATACTCGGGGAGAAAGAATGAGCTTCAGAACAAGGAGAAAACACATTCTCTATACCTGCACATAAAGGATGAAGTAGAAGCAGCTATGAGATATTTGCAAGAGACTCTAAAAAAGAGGATTCTTACAGACATATTTCTATATCTGTGATTACTTACTTTCATTGTATCAGCTAAAACATCAATAGTATAGGTAAGAATTCAACATACTTGTGATCACCAAGCTGGGTGGGTGGGTAGAAGAGATAGACCAAGAGCATGAATGAGACACACCAGCAGACCACGAACAGAATGGTGGAGTAACCAAGCACCCAACAAGAAACCAAAAACCAAAAACCAAGATTATTAACTAAAATTGGGGGAATGCATAGCTGGTTTTCGCAGGAAATGTTTTGCAAAAACTGGACAAAATGGGGAAAATGCATAGCTATTTTTTGTGGAAAATGTTTTTCAGACATCAGACACACCCACGACTACCCATCACCTGAAGGCCATCTCAAATCTTAAATGCTATTTAAGATTTTTGTTGATATTTGCAAATCCTTGTGGAAGTTCAACATTACAAACAAATAAATTCGATGTAACTCAAGTACTGGAGTAGGAGGAAACAAATTTTTTTAATAAACTCAATAACAATAATATGAAATTGATGAGATATTATTATATATTAATACTATTATTACATATAATAATAATGATCTAACAATTGCCCCCCAAAGGCTTTAGACCATACTCTTACAAAATCATACCAAATAAATGAACGTTAGATGTAAATGATTATTTACTTTTTTTGGAAACTGTTTGAAGAGACGTGATCATTAACATGTTGATAATTTTGGTCGATGCATTTAAATTGTGAGAAATTTGTTTGACACGAGTAAAAGATAGATATTGTGATGTGGCTAGGTGAAGTTGCATTTAACCCGTTATCTTGTAAGAAAGATATTGTGATGTGGCTAAGTGAAGTTGTGTTTAACCCGTTATCTTGTTTTTAATGGGTCTTAACTGTTTGAATACCAACAAATTTATTGGGTCTTTTAATTGTTTGAATAACAAAAGAAAATTAACTACATTATTAAAAAATTGTAAACCTTTAATGTTTATTTATATTCACATTCCTGAAAACAATTCATTAAAGAGTGAAGTATAATAATCGAAATAGTTATTAGAAATAGTGACGAATAATAAATAAGGTAATTATATAATAAATTAATCCCTTTTAATATAATTAATATTAGAGAGTGAAGTATAATAATTGAAATAGTTATTAAAAATTAGTGGTAAATAATAAATAAGGTAGTTAGATAATATATTATTAGTTGTAGTAGGTGATATTGGTATTTTAAGGTTGTTTGTAGATTGAAAAGACTCTTGAAATTACAATTTTTAATTATTGAAAATTGTGATTTTTGAGTGCTCGGACTGTAACTTTTTATGGAAAAAGTATGTTGGAATTATTGAGGAGTACATTAATATTTAGGTCTGAAAGACTTTCAAGTGCACTAAGGCTAAACTGTGGACTTTCGTGCTAGCTGAAAGCTTAGTAGGGAAGGTTGATTAAAATACAAATGTCCATAAGTCTCTAGAGCTTATGTCAAGAAGTGCAAAGATTTACCATGATTCACAGTCAAATTTATTGTCTCTGACTCTTTCTCTTGAGGTTGATGAACTCTTAGGATTAGATACATTTTCAATCCTTAATAATGAGCATCGTTTTTATCACAACATTAATGAAGGTTTGGTTTCGACGGATGGAAATGGAGGATGTGATCATTTTGAGTCATGATCATTTAAGCAAGAGAATGAAATTCTTGGAATTGATTTTATTGGGAAGTGTGTGTGTTTGGATGACCTTCATGGTGTTTCTATAGAAAGAAGAGAGGTTTGTAGTGTTGATCAATATAAAGAATGGAAGGGTTCTACCACAGAAAGAAGCAAGGGCATCTCCATCTGGTTTTCCTCAAAAGAGATTTAAAAAGTGTGTTAAGAAGAAAGAAAAACCTTTAAACCTTGTGTTAGGGAAAGATATTTGTATGAATGGTGTTGTTGTGAATAGTGATATGACTATGGAAAGGGGGATTTTTGGGCCATAGAGTTGGTGAAAAAGGTTTAAAAGAGTGGATATCATCGAACTAGAGTGTTCTTTTAGGTTATGTTCATGTATCTTTTGTACTTAATTCTCGAGGTTGGGATTTCTTTTATTATTCAAGAACGCTCAACCTGCGGAAATAATCTATAACAACCTGTGGTGTTGGGACACATGTGTTCTCTTTATCAATAAATGGATACCTCTATTTGATGCTACTTTTGAGAGGTATGACTTGTCCTTGGTCCAAATCCAATTGACAAATATTCCTTTTGAGTTTTGGTCAAATAATATTTTCAAAGCTATAGGTAACTCTCTTGGTTCTTTTAAGGAAGCGAACATATCGTATCTTTCTATTGGTTAGACGTGCATGGCCAATATCCTGGTGATTTGGATCTTCAGGAAGGGCTTGTGGAGAAAATTGTTCTACACAAAGATGGGCATAAGCATGTCCATGCCTTATATTATCAAGGAATTCCCTTTAAGTGTAATAGATGTCATCTTTAGGAGCACCTGGTTGAGGAATGTTCTTTATATTTCGGTAGAAAGTGTGGGACCAGAAGGAGAATGGGAATAATATAAATTATATGAAGAAATTGCAACTTCATGCTTATGATGTGGCTATAGACAAGTGTCATATTATGGGATCAGTTGATAGTTTCAATTACTGTGTTTTAAATTCAGATGTATATTTATTTCCTAAAGAGGTAATGGAAGAGCTTGGTATAATCAGTGAACTTGTAAATGATGCAACTAATTTGTTGTCAATCCAAGGCGCCCTCGAATAAGATTCAGGAAGTCAATAATTACATTTGGACCCAATTATACTAGGGATACAGGATAGGGGTGTTACATTTCCCTCCCCATTAAAATCCACGCCATCCTCAATGTTTCGTTGTCCAAAAATTGATGAACAAAACTTCAAATTTATTTACATATATACAGTCTTCAAAATAGATGAGGATACTCTTCCCGCATGTTGTCTTCAACTTCCCAAGTCGCTTCTTCAAGACTATAGTGGGTCCATTATGATTCTACCTATCCTGTGGCCCTATTCCTAAGAATCTTGATTCTTCTATCTGATATGTAGATTGCTTGTACTTAGATTTCTCCTTCTGGTTACAACTGTATCACAAACCAATTAAGTATATGATTAGAATCATAAACATACTATTTTAATAATCAAACATGAAAAATATTGTGTACTTTAACCATTGGAGGTAGATATAGCTCATAAGTCACTGGTCTAATTCTACTTAGGACCTCAAGCGGTCCAAAAACTATAGTAGCCAACTTTTTACAGTTACCCAATCTTAGTGAGCGCTTTCTTCCTTTAACCTTTAGGAACAATTTGTCCCCAATCTGTAATTCTCTATGCATTCTATCTTTATCTACATAGCTCTTCTATCGGTCTTGTGCTATCTTTAAGTTTTGCTTGATCCAAGTTACCTATTGTTCCATGTCTAGAAGCATTTCCGGTCCAATTATCAGTCTATCCATGGGCTTGTCCCATTTCACAGGAACATTACGTTTCTTGCCATAAAGTGCTTCAAATGGGCTCATCTTCAACAATGCCTGATAACCATTGTTATAGGAAAAATCTACTAAATACAAGCAGTCTTTCGATTTACTGGGCTTGTCCATTACTTACATTCTAAGAATGTATTCAATAATTTGATTTTCTCGCTCAATTTGTCCATGCATCTATGGATGATAAGCTATACTAAGGATGAGTTTAGTTCTAAATTCTGGAAACAAAATTTTCCAAAAGTTTGAAGTGAACTTTGGATCTCGATCGAAAACAATTGCTTTATGAATACCATGCAACATGGTAATTTCCTTCATATAGATTTATGCAATCTTAGCTTCCTTAAATGTTGTCTGAACTGGTATAAAATGAGATGAATTTTTCAACTTGTCAACCACTAACATAATATAGTCATGCTTATTTAGTATTCTTTATGTTTATCTTGGTTTAGGCCTCAATACTTACACATAGTTGTCAAAATACCATAACAGTTCCAATATTCTTTTTAGAAGGTGAAGGATCTCCTTGAGAGTCCATTTTTGTTTGTCCAAGGCATTGTTATTAGCATTGGAAACAAAAAATAGCCATTTAGGGACTAAGGCCTAGGTTTCCTCCTTCACCATGTTCAAAGTCTTATCAACAATACCTTGTGCTCAAGAGCTCATAATGGTCTTCACATCACCATTTTGTGGTCAAACACCCCCTTGAGAATTCATGTGTTTTATCTCAAGGAATCATTCTTGGGACTAAAATCATTAAAATGAATTTAATGGATTAGGACTAGGAATTGTCTACCAACCATGTCCAAGGCCTTGAGACACATACTTTGGGCCAACTATATTCTAGAAAGGTTGATGTGCGGTTTATCAAGGCATTGATCATTAACCTAAATGCATATAACTTTCCTTTGGGGAATAATGCCTAACTTTCCTTCCTCACTCATGTTCAAGGCATAGAGACTCATACCTATTATACAAAATGTTCTAATGCCACTTGTATCCCCACTTGAAGCTTGAGAGGTCTTAGGTATTGGTTTGAGGTATTGTTGATTGCCATGAGTACCTATAATATTTATTTGGAGTCATATCCCTACATTTCCTCCCCAAACCATGCCAAATTCCTTTAAATCCATACATACTACTCATAAAATTCGAATGGCTCCCTTAGCCTCACTTAAAATAAAACGATACCGTTTGTATCACTAGCCAGTTAAACACAGTAATTTGGGCCATAGTTTATTCTTCCATAGTTTTTTCCATTTTTTATTTGTTGGTTGGATGTTGGGCACTATCAGAATGTTATAAGATTCCTTCATTGTGAAGGAAAATTTTTGGCCATATCCCAATCGGAGCTTGTCTTCCCCTGGGTGTGTTCTTATACGCCTATTATTGAGGGCTTCTTCCACCCTATCCAACTCCTCCCCAGGACCAAGAAGTTCCCACCATTCCCTCTCTTCCCATACTTGGAATTCCTAATTCTCTATCCGATTTCTCCATATGTCTTTGACCTTAGTAATTCCATGGGTGATACTTTCTTTAGGATTCATTGAAAATCCATTCCCCACTTGAGCAGGGGTAATTGTTGTCGTGATTCCTCCCATACCCGTGTTGTTTGGCCATTCATTACTTCCCAGAAGCTATGTTCGTGGACCAACTTGCTTCCCAACCATGATGTTCACCAGATGTGGGATCCACGAGTATCTTTTGAGAACCGTATAAGAACTCTTCTATCCCATCCCTCAACATACTTAATTTCACCAAAGCCCACTTCCACCTTTCATTGGTGCCATTCCACAATAATTCTCGTTGCATGTTCCTTATCTATTTCAAGATGGCCTTGGAGCTACCAAGGTGGAAAAGATATAAGTCGACATTGCTTGTAGGACTAATTTCACGAGTACCAATATACTAGACAAATTAAGGGGTCTCAGAGTCCAGTTTGTCAACCGCTTTTTCAAACTATGCAACAATTCCGGCCAGGATCCCTTTTTGGAAATTGAATTAACCAAAGGGGCTCCTATGTATTTGGATGGAAGGGAGATTTCCTAGAATCCCAATAGCTGACATATATTCACTCTTGAGATCTGGGGGGGTTAAAGAAGAATACTTGGGATTTTTGGTCATTGGTTTCCAAACTCGAGGTTTTGTCAAAGTTGGAAATTATTTTTTTTAGATTTTGTGCTTCTTGGATCGATGGGTAACCCATCAGCATTGTATCGTCCACAAACTGTTGGTGGGTTTGTTTGTCCTCCGTCAGATGAACTCTTATCCCTCTGAGATCATTGTTGTCCCTCATTTGACCTGCCCAACCCATCCGCCCTGTGGATGAAGAGAAAAGGGATAAGGGATATCCTTTTTTTATCCCCCTCAATGGCTTAATGAGACCTGATGGATCCCCATTCACAAGAATGGAGAAGAAGGCTGAGGACACTAAGTTCATTATCCATTCAATCCACTCTGTATTAAACCAAAAATTTGTTAGCATACTTCTAATAAACTATGAATTGGTTGTGTTGTAGGCTTTGGATATCTCCAGTTTCACAATCATTCCCAGGACTTTCTTTTCTTTTATAGAAAGAAGCATCTCATGGACCTAAATAATGCCATCTTTTTATCTCTCGACCCTCAACAAACCCTTACAATTCAGGGAATATTAGGACTGGTAGGAGGGGTTTGAGTCTATTTGCAATTACCTTAGTTATGATTTTGTATATGACATTGCATAGGCGTATGGGCCTGAATTTTTCTATAGAATCAACTCCTTCACATCAGGGAAAACTTTAGGGGCGAAATTTCGCCAATTGGCTAATTTTTGGGTTTTTTTCAAAAAATAAATTCGCTATTTGGTCATTTTTAGGCTCTAATATCGCCTATATTTAACATAAAATATGTTTTTTTAATCGTAATATTCGCCAAAATTTACAAGTTTCAGTAGTAAATTGTATGTTTCGTATTTAATATTCTCCCACTTATCTATACATATGTTTTTTTCAATCCAAAATAATTGCCTAGAATACTATACTTAAGTATACTATTATAATCCTTAAAAAAATACCTTGCTTCACATTTTGGAATGAGAGTAAGAAAGGTAGCATTAAAAGCTAGCATAATCCTTCTTGATATCTTAGATTCTTTGACTACCTTCCACACTTTGAGCTTGATTAGAGCCTAGAAATGATGAAATAAGTTCACTGTGAATTCATTTCGGCCCAGGGATTTTCCTTCTATCATCTGGAAAATTGCTTCCTCAACCTCGACAAGGGATATAGCTTTCATCAAGAGTTTATTTTGTTCATAAGAAACTAGTGAAGGGATGAATCTCATTATTTGGTCAATGTCTCCTCTCCTGTCATTCCTTGGGCCATACATTATATCCTTGAAATGCTGGTTCAAGGTGGTTTTTATTAGGCTCCCTGGTTTCCATTTGTTCCCCCCTGGAATTATAAATTGAGAATATTTTGTTCTACATCCTATTCTAAATGACCGAACACTGGAATATTTTTGTACTTCTCTCGGACCCCTATTTCAACCATTGATTCATATACTTTCAACTCCTAATAATTTCCTCTTCCCTTTCCCTCTCTTCTATTTTATAACAAATGTTGAATTCTTCCATATTCAAGTTGGTGGTATACCCATCATTCATCCCAATGACTTGGACCTCCTACAAGTGGGATTCCAGGATCTTCTTATCAGCAAAAATATTTCCAAACTCCTCTATGTTCCATTTTTAACCCTTTCTTTCAAAACTTTTAACTTTTGATGAAATTTGTACATACTTTGGTCAGATCCTTCGCTTAATTAATCCCACCAAGTCCTAATCTTTTCACCAAACTCTAGATTCCCTACCCAAAACTGTTCAAACATGAGGGGTTTTTTGAACTGGGAACCCAAACCACTCCAAATTAATTCGATTGGTCAATGATCCAATTATGCTCCTAGAAGAGTAGCTGAATGGAGTTCACTTCCTAAGTCTAATATGGATTTAGAAACCAAGAATATTTCCAGGCAGGAAGCAATGTGTATGTCCCTCGTCCTCTTATTTTTCCATGTAAACCATCTTTCCCCTAGAGTGATATATACAAGTCTTAATTATTCAATGGTATCTCTGAATGTCTCACATTCTTCCTCCATCCTACACCAACCACCTTTCTTCTCCTCCAGAGAGGTTATGAGATTGAAGTCACCCCCTAAAACCCAGTGTTTATCGCCCATCCTTTCCTATATTTTTTGAAGTGACTTGATGAAATCCCTCTTTTCTCCAGCATTATGAGGTCTGTATACATTTGTCACCACTCCTTCAACTGAGAACCCTATTACCTTAAAATATGTTGATACGAAGCACTGGTTGTATCTTGGAATCCTCCTAAGCTCACCCTAGTGGGTTCCCATAAGATTCCCAAGCCTCCTTCATAGCCTCTTGCATCAATGCCTATCCCTTCGCTTCACTTCCATATTTTCTTACTTAGTTCTTGGATATGAGTTGTTGGGAACTTAGTCTCTTGTAAGAAGACTACAGTCGTATTTGTTCTCTTGATCTACTTTCTCAATATATTTTCTTTTCGTGGAATGTTTAGGCCCCGTATATTCCACGATATGATCTTCATTGGGTAACTTTACAACCTAAAGCAACCTTAATGGTAGGGTACTGTCCTGACTCTACCAAACGCCAGCCTACTTCTACTACTCTCGGTTTGTTCGATTTCCTTCATGTCTTCGTGCTTGTCTCTTTAAACGTTTGTTTCATCTCCTTGTGGGAGATTGTGCTAATCCCCATTCGCATAGGCTTGCTCGATCCCCTCGAGGTCCAGATATCCTATATCCATATCCTCTACTTCCACTCATGTTTCTCGATCCCCAACCTATTGAGGCTTCTCTTTTGTAGCCGCATTCAGCATATGGGAAGCTATCTCCATTGTCTCCATGTGGTGATAATCCCCCTACTTGCCTTATGATTTCTTTTCAAATTTTTCCTCTAAGAAGTCATCCAACACCTTGAATTTATTAGATACTGATGTCTTCTTGTTCACCTCATAGTTGTCCTGCTTCTGCCCTTCTCACTTCCTCGAGGATACCCTGGTGAACCCTTGATCATGTTTTCCTCTTCCTTTCCCAATGTTGTCTTTGGACTGTTCATGGGACATTCCCTAAATAAGTTACCATATTCATGGCACCTTCGACACCGAAATGAGATATGTTCATGATCCAGGGTTTGCACCCAGTCCTCGTCTTCCCATGACATTATGATCTCTTTTGGTAGATCTTTGGTCATATCCATGTAGACGTCGATCCTCAAATATGTCGTGTATCTTTGGATCCTACTAGTCTGTTATGAGATTTTGATGAATTTTCCCTGAGATTTCCCAAGGTGTTCCAGGATTTCCGAGTCCTAGTATTCACCCAGCAACAAGTACAACTTGATCCATATTGGCTCTACTTTGATGTCTTCCTTCTCCTAGAATAAATTTTCCTTCTAAGTTCTTAGGAATAAGCTTGCCAAGTAAAAGAAATACGACCCCCCATCCAGAACTATGTTCCTATCTTCCACATTAAGAAAAGATATGGTGAAAACACCCTTGGAGCCCAACTGAAGATCATAGTGCCCCTTGGGTTTACAAGAGGAGTTGGTCCACTAGATTATGGATTTTTTCGAAGGTTGCATTCCCACAAACTTCCCAATCAATGTGTGATCTTGCATATACTTGATTCATTCCCCGATCTTCGAAGATCAGACCTGCATGGTCAGAATCAAGGCCACTCTAGGCATTCACTGCCATGGCTTTTGATCCATCGGTATTCTTGTCTGGGTCTGGGGTTGATATAGAGCTATAAGGATGTTTGCGATCTGCATCCTTGGCGAGGCAGAAACTAGGGAGGCTTTCCTGCCTCCTCCCTTTCCATCTTCCATGCTTCCATCAGTCTGCCCCCCTTCTCAAATCCTCGACAATTCCTTCTTCCCCCCAATGATCTCTTTAGATAAATTATATGTTTTCTAACCTAACTCCATTAGTGCTATCATTTATTTTTACTCATAATTTTGTTTAAATTTAACTAAAATTACTGACATTGCTATTATTCCATGAGAACGTAGCAAACCAACAAAACGAGATTTTTGACATCAACAAACTTGGCTTTTGTTTCGGCCACTTTATAGTTGTACTGCAATAAAAGTCCACAATATACAAGCCACATAGTAGAGGAAAAATTAAAAGCTTGCAAACTATCACAATAACATGAAATTAGCATTTTCAAGGTCAAATCACATATTCAACCAATAATATATAAGATAAATCTATTTTTATTTAATATTTAAATTATAATTATTCTAATTCTAAAGTTAAATATTAATATATAAATTTAATTAACAAATTAATTATAAAGTAATATGTTTTTAAATACTTAACGGATTACATAATAGTTTCCCTTTGCAAGTGTAATATTTTTTATTGCTACTTTATAATATTGATAATTAAAAAATGATTATTTTATCGATTGTCAATATTAAAAATTCTAATGTTTATTTTTTAAATAGTATTAAGAATAATAATTTAATTTAATTAATCACGTCAATTCATTTGTTTAAATAGTGTAAAAATAAGAAATTGAATTTGTTGGGTTTGTAATGTAAAAACTCATAAATTAGTCTTGATCATTTATTTTAATGGAAAAAATTATAAATAGTTAATTCAAAATACAACTTACAAAATAATTATTTTTGAAATGGTTATATTTATTGTGAAAATCCTCATAAATAAATCCTACATGTACATGTCCATGTGACAAATAATTATTAGCACCACTTTATGGTACTTTCCAACATGGCATTTCTCTTAACATATACATGAGTAAATAGATAATTTTCAATAAACATTTACACCATATTAACACCACAAAATATAAGTGATGCTAATACCACCACTTTAACACCACAAATTGTAAATGGTGCTAATACCACCACATTAACACCACAAAATTGTAAGTGCTGCTAATAACACCACTTTAACACCATAAACTATAAGTGGTGCTAACTCATGGTGCTAAAAGATGGTTTTTCTTGTTGTGTTTAGCACTACCTTAGTTTTATGCATAGTGCATCCCCTCTGTTGAAGGAGGGCACATAATAGCCTTCATCTTCATGCCCTACACAACACCCATGGGCGCTCTCCCATCCGAATATCTAGGCTTGCTTAACATTACTAGCAACGGACAACTATTACAACATGAGTGGGCCTAATGGTTAAGAGCATGCATTTCCTCTTAGGAGATCACAGGTTCAAATCCAGAGGGGGTAGTGTATGTACACCTTTGTAGGGCCAAAGTGTGGAAATGGATGACCCCGAAGGCAACCGCGTGGGCTTAGATATTAACAACCTCATCTCGGTGAAGACTGAACCTGCCGGGTATTGGAACGAGGAAGAATTCAATGGAATCATCCTCAATAGCGGACGCAACATACAGGCCTGTATTGATTAATTTTTTTATTTTAGAAAGTTATCCTTACAGGTTTAAATTTAAAGTTTTATCGTGATGTTTATGATTTATTTTAGTTTCCTATAGTAAACTATATTTTATTATAATTATAATTTAGTAAAATTAACTATAATTTATTATATCTTATCACAATAAACCAAATTTAACAACTAACGATAACGATAAGAAAGTATTATTTATATTCATTATTTTAATTTACTATGATTTATATCTTAATTTATTATTATGCTTTAATGTTTCACAATTATTAATAAAAAATAAATTTTGAATGATCATTCAAAAGCTTTTTGAAAAAAAATTAAATAAACTAACTATCACGCGCATACATAATCCACCTAAGTCTGAAACTCGATGAATGGTGGAATGCAACATAATCTCGAGCATGGTAATGACAGGAACTTGGAAGCATGGACAATATCGCTCCATAATAACTCCACGATATTGCAGTTTATAGAACATTTTATTTTATTTTAAGTTTCATTCTAAAACAATTAAGGTGTGCACATTTATACATATAAAAGTAATTAAAATATTATAAACTTTAAAATGCCATACCATTTAGGAGGATCAGGTTCTGGAATTAATAATAAGAGGTTATTTTATTGTTTTATATGAAATTATTAGTTATTATATTGTTTCTTCATTAAGACTAGGGTTTTGTTTTGAATAAATGAAATTTCAATGAATGAAGTATATAATTTTTTTATAATTTGTTAAAACTTATTTTTTTATTAACAAATATATTATTATTTTTTATTAATTTGTTAAAAAAAAATTAATAACAAATACCATAATTTTTTAATTAGAAAACCTAAGAGCATTTTTTGTTTTTTTAAGAAATTTATCTCAATACATATTTATAACCTAAAATCTTTCACTTTTAAAAACATCTAAAATAGTTCATTCTCAATGAATTACCAACAAAGTCAATTTAAAATAAATCTTATTAATTCATTCTGTTAAGGTGTAGGTTTAGGTGGTAAGACAACTCCAATTCAACTCTCCTTAGAAATGAGATGATTCAATGCTACCAACCACCAGTAACAACGTTCAAACAAAACTACAAAACTTAAAACAAATCGAAAAAAATGACCATATATTATATATATATATCAAACAAATTAGTAAAGTAACAAATGCCTCTGACCAAAAACACCCAAATCACAAACGTAAACTTAAAACCAAGATAAAGAAAATGGCTCTTTAATTCTTTCCAAATGTGCCAATAGCTTGATTTAAGCAATCAACCATCAACCCAGATAACAAAAAAAAATGGCCCTCTAAATCCTTCCAAATGTGCCAATAGCTTGGTTTAAGCAATCAACCATCCTTTGACGATCCATCCACAATTTCATTCCTTTTTTTCTATACTCATGATGAAAGTAAATATCATTAAAAGCAAATTTATAATTCTACATTTCCTAAAATATTGGCCCCACCAAATTTATAATTCGAAGTTTCCATGGGCCTCGATAAAAGTATTCCAACATAACCGCCACATCTAGCTAATCACCTCAAGTCACTCATAAAAATGTGAAGGTTTCAAGTACGTTTTTCATCTATAAATAGTAGGACAAGCTTTAAGGCCGTTGGCTTAAGATATTTGATATTTGTTGGTCCCCAACTTTGCATTTTAAAACATGACTCTAGTTTAAATATAAGATTTTCTTACTCTAAAGAGAAATGGATGCGTGTATGTGTATGTATGTCTATTGAATATGGCTTGAGTGGTTGGGAGGAATGATTTTACCTTCTCTACCCAATTTCAATTCTTAAGTGACATGATGCTCTTGTTGAGCCTCTTTAATGGTTGAGTGGATTATGTAATCTGGCCATACCTTGATTCTCCAAAATAACAGGCATTAACATATTTCCTAGTAATATATATATATATCATAATCTAACATTCCAACTTTTAATATAACCAATCTTTAAAAAATATATAAACAATCCAAAATATGCATATAAACATAATTTTGGAGTTCTTCTCTATCCATCATCATTTGTGTACCAAAAAAAAATTACAATCGTTGAAATACTAGTAAAAAGAATGATAGAGATAGTCAAAACTTATTTCGCACACCCCCTCATTGATATACCATTGCCCAATGCCCGTAAGAATTCTTGGTTTCGATAAACCATTCCCAATTTTATTCATTTCTCTATAGACATGATGGTATGATATTGATATCATTTCCCATACCCCATAATCTTGTTTTTTGTTGTTGTTGTTAATAAGCAGAGAACTTCATATTACTGATGGTACAAAAAAGTTACATTTAGGCTCGGCCAGCTATGGGGATGTTGGGACGAGCGAAGCTTTGCTACTGAGAATATTCCCCCACAACCTAAAGCTTCCAATTCTTTCCTTCTGGAGTGAAGGAGAACTAGGACCTACTATTCCTATTGCAGAACCATAAACCTTGAACATGAAGGTAGAGCTCATGAGAAATAGAACTAAACATAACTACCAAATATAAGTAGGATATTTACAACAAAACCATTGGCACTGAGAAACCCGGGTTCACTAAAAAAATAGTAAAAACCAGAAAATAAAACCAGATCTCGTTAACCAAGCAAAATTCATCCATGCCTAAAACCTACTGGATAGGGCCACCCCGCCTCCTTAAGGAGTTGGGTTCGCTGGCGATTGAGGAGGCATTGTGGGGTGTTCTCCAAGTCTGCCCTGCAGATCATTGGCCAGTGACTCCAGCATGCGTAAGCCAGCAGCAACCTCTTGCTAGCCTTTCCCGATGCTCGCCAACGCTTCTTTGATACCCTTGGCCAAGTAGATGTTGGCTTGTATTTCCCTCGCCAGTAGGATACACCCCATCCAGAATGGGCTTGCTATGAGCGGTCTTCCCTGGTGAATCTCGTACTATTCAATTAACTCTGTCTCCTTGATATCTATTAGCGCTTGCACTCTCGCCGGTGTCTCTGCCATGTATTGGGTTCCCCAATTGAACAATAGAGGGGCTGGGGCCTTTCTCTGCCGAGGAGGTTCCGCTAGCAGAACAAGCCACCAGGGAAGTGCTAACAATGTGGTCCCTTCTACATCTCCCTTGGTGAGGCATGCTAAAACACGAAACTTTGATCCAGATTACCCCAGGAAGATAGACAGGGGCCAGAAAAATCTTGGTGTAGGTCGTCTTCTCCCCTTCCTCCTATCTATAAATAGCTGGATTATTGCGCTTGGCGGTGGAGTGATGACTTCTTTGCATTCTCCCCTGTTTCCATTTTGGGCCATCGAAAATCAGTCTTGTGGCGTTTAATTCTCCTGTACCTGCTCCAATCCCCTGTTACGTGCGAGAGATTAGCCTTTGGATCCATATTTAATGAACTTTTGGTGCTCCTCCAGATGAAAAAATCAGAAGCAGTACCCATGTTTGAATTCTCACCGCCCATTAGCCAACTAGTACCGTCCTTCGGAGTTGCACACCTCACGCGGGTCTAAGCCAGATCCACCTTTAAAGACATGGACCTGAGCCCAGATCTGCCAGCACTACGAGCTTTGGCCTTCCATCTTCGTCACCTCATTCATTCGCATGCTCATCAACTGTACTGCCACTACCATCTGATCACGTGAGATTAATTCCAAGTGGAGGAGCTACCCCACAATCTTGTTGGTCCCTACTAGAATCTACATTAAAATATCACCCACATATCACCACACTCATGTTTTATTAATATCCTCAACTATGATTTACGAAGGAGGATTCTTAGCCTTTTTATACTTAAATATCTTTATAATGAAAATGTTTTAAGATCTTAAAGGACATTAAGCTAATGAAGTAATACATATGTACTCAATTAAACTAATTTTCTTTTGTCAACCATGTGCTCTACACTACACACACATTCCTAAAAAGGTTGTATGAAATTATAACAATTAAATACAATAATATATCTAGCTAGAGATACAATCTCAACTAGATACAAGAATAGGAAACCAAGAGGCATCGACACAACAAACCACAATAATTAATAATATGATATAAATATATATGTTAATAACTAATAATCATGTCATGTGCCAATCATTAAGAATCCCTATCAAAATATTTGTTACAATAATCATCACCAAATTAACCAAATACACACAAGAAACCAAATGGATCAACATAAGCCTCAAAGTACAAACAATTCATCCCATCAAATGCTTTTGACAAGTCCAATTTCACTACCTTTGCTAAGATTTTTTAACCTTGTGCAACCCCAATGGCTTCTTGAATTTTGTGTCCCTCTAAAAAGTCAAATTGTTCCCTTGAGATTAATCTAGACAATAGCATCTTGACCCTCACATCAATAACTTTATCTATAATCTTACAAATACAATTGCACAACGATATAGGCTTAAATTCGTTAGAGAATGTTGAGTCATCATATTTTTGGATAATATAAATATAAGTGGAATTAAATGCAATCAACGTCTTCCCCAAAGACATCGATTCCTAAATAACCCTTATCAATTCATCCTCTAGAATCATAAAACCCTAAAAGAAATTTTAGTGACCATCTGCTTAAGCTAGGGATTTTATCTTTCTAGAAACTATCAAGACCCACTTGATACTCATTTTTGGAAATCTCCTCTAATAAATTTACATTATCATATTCACTCACAAATATAGGGAGGAATGATGTCATTTGAACCGGTCACTTCAAGAATATTATCCTTAGGATCTTCTTAAATTTACATTATTATCTTCACTCACAAAGACAGAGAAGAATGATGTCATTTGAATGACTTATTCTTAGGATCTTCTTTATAAATTTCACTAATGCAATATACACATGCTTTGGCAATATCCTTTAAATTATTAGCAAAATAGCCATCATTCTTTGACAACTTCCAAATAGTGTTAATGTTTTCCCTACAATTCCTATAGGGGTTACTATTTCCATCTCCCTTCTCAAGACACAAAAATTACTCCTAAATCTCTATGTCTCAATCTATTTTAAAACATGTAGAAAGAAGGAACCTATCTAACCTCTTTGATATGATTTCCTCATTAAATTTTTTCCCTCCAAGTAGAACTAATTTTGATAAATTTAATGTCATAGAGTCCCTACTCTTCCAAATTGGACCCCATATCTATGATCTTCCTAAAGAAATATTAAAGTCACTACCCATAATGAGATTCTTCAAGTTGAGAAGGATAAACCAAAAGTTCTATCCCAAGATAACTCTTATAATAATAAGGCCCTTATATATTGGCCACAATGATATCCTATCCCATCTACAAATATCACTATGAATAGACTTGAGTCAATAGAAATAACATTAGAGTAATATTGTAATTTTTCCCTCTAGAAAAAATAATTCCCCTCTTCAAATCAATTTTGGTGAAGAATCTTGCTCCACTCAATCAACCCAAAATTTCATCCATTATTTCCAATGGAAATATATACTTAATCGTAATCTTGTTAATGGCCCTTGAATTGGTGCACATTCTCCATTCTCCCCCTTTCTTAGGTGCAAGTATAGTTGGTATTGCACATGGACTCAAACTCGCCTCTCTTGAGAATATTTTTTTGTCAAACACAACATTAACCTCCATTCAAAACATTTACTAGTGTTGCCTTTGACATCACTATTATTCTCCTATAAGGGTGCAATCAAGATTTTCTTTCCATCCTTCCTAGTCAAATTTTTTTTGTTAACCCCATCATACATAATTCTTATGGCATACTACCAAGGTATAGCCAACAATATATGCCATGCATCCATTGGTACTACATCAACATCACTTCGAATTGTACATCCAATAGCACTAATCTTAGCTCCTTAAGCAACATGGGTTTTTCTCTCCTTCCTTCTTGTAGTATGAAAATTCCTAAAGAATTCATAAGCCTTGTGTCCTGGTGTTTGATACTTATAAAAAATTGCAGTGGACATTCAAATCCCTATACCTCTAATTTTTTTTCTTCCACCAACATTTCCTCTTCCTCTATGGGATTCATTGCTACTTTTAAATTCTTGGGTTGGAGTACTAACAATGGTGCTCTCTTCTCTTTTGGTTCCATTGCTTCGTCCTCTTCTAGATAAAGTTCTCCCTTTGCCTCTAATTATTTATTTCCCTTTAATAGTATGTTTCTCCCTAAACAATTTCTCCTCTTCCTTCAAGGCAAGTTGGTATGCTTCTTCAACTGTTCTAATCCTTGTAATGCTAAAATCATATTGAATGGCATACTTTAACCCATTAATATGTATATAGCCACAACTTCATCTCCTTCATCACTATGTTCATATCTGATGGACAATATATTGAACTTCTTTGTATATTCCTTAACAACCATCTCGTTTTGTCTCATTTTCTACAACTTTTTATACAAATTCAAAGTATAATCAACAAGAAGGAATTTTTTCAACTTATCCACTATTCCATCCGGTGTTCTAATTTTATCCCTGGATTTCCTCTATTTCTCCAACTATAAAAAGTCCCACTATAAAGATGCATGACCCTTCAACTTCATGCAATCCATTTTTACCCTCTTAGGATCCTCAATCTGTTCCATATCAAAGAATTTTCCATATCCCTGATCCAATCAATCAGCTCTTCAAGGTTTAGACTTGGTGAATACGCAAATGTCTCCATCTTAGGCTTCCCTCTCAAATTTGCTAGGCCCTTAATAATATTTCATGAGTGTCCTCAACTGCCTCAACTTCTTCTTTAGGATCTCCAGCGTCTACTTTCACATCACTTACAACATCAGCCTCAAGTACAACTCCTGTCCTTTGAATTATTTCCATGGCATCCATTATGGCTTGGACGACCCTCACTACTTGAAATAAGTCCTCAATTATAGCACTACCATGCTTTCTTATTCTTCTACCCTAGATATTCACTCCTCTATTAGCCATACTTTCTTCTCACAAACCTCTTCTGACAATTCTACCCAGTAATTCCTCTACTAGAATTGAAACTCTTCATAACATTTCTACCCAACGCTTTCCATTAACTACAATTGTTCACATCTGTAGGATACAAGCTTACTCTGATACCTCAAATAATGGAATGCCATTATAACCACAAAGAAATCCTGTAGTCAAGGTACTCAACTTTAGCACACAAACACACAGAAAGAAATCTAGAGGCTCAAGAAAATGCATAATGCTCATGAAACTATTTCATTAAATTAAGAAAATTCATACAATTACACTTAAAAGAACTCATGGTCTTAGTCTCGACTGTTTTTCCTTAAAATTGCATACACATAAAATTGCTCTTTGTCTTCCTACCTATCCCTTCTATTCTCCATCCCCCTCTCTCTAGATCTATCTTTCTCTATCTCAAGGTTATTCTTCCTTGTGGGGTGTTCTTTCTTTTTTCTCTCTGTTTCTTCTCTATCTTTCTAGAATCTTGTCCATTGCATCTCTTCTCTACAATCTTCCTTATGTTTTTCACACCTTATCTTCTTTGGGTCATTAAATATTGTTTTTTTTTTAAATTAATGAGAAGAAATGCAAAGATATTCGATCTTCAAACAAAACTAGACCTCTACTGTACAGTTGATGGCCTTCGAAATCCACCTTAATTTCCTTTAAATAAATTGTGACACATTCTTGGACATTAGACCTCTCTGTTCATCACATCAAATATTTCTTTATTGGCTCCTCTTCTTTAATGGTTCCACTATTCCCTTTGTGAGTCGGCCCATCGTATCCAACCTACCGGCATTCATCCATAAAAACCCGTCATGTGCTCCTTCACTATAATTGATCAATGACCCATTCCTAATGCCAACTTTTTAAAATCCTACCTCCAACGAGGTCCTTCCGGTACCATTAGATCTCTCCCATTAAGTTTCCCTTATCCGTCAAGCATGTTCTAAAACATTCATGCTTGATACAACATCCTTGATGCATCGCTTTCGATATATCAGTACTCGCTCCTCATCTTTCTCTACACGCACCGCTATAGTTTCTCCCAATATTAAGCTTCAGATATAATGGTTTAGATACAATATCAGATTTCGACCCCTTGACCTCTCTCTCTCATACTTTGTTGTCATGGTTCTCTAATATAGTGTCCTTAATATGTACATTCAATTTTGATATGTAAGAAACTTGCTCTCCATTAAGATCTCTTGTATTCACTCTTGCCAGCAATTCTTGTTCCCTTGGATCCAATATGTCGGGTCTTGATCCATCATGATTCTTCACTTTGTTGAGAATTCTTTTATGTACTTTCAACTACAAACTTCGATGGCTAGCCTACGATGAGGCACATCTGAATATAACTTTAACCTTATGTTGTTGCATTATAAATCATCCTCCTATACATATATTTTGAAAAAATTATATTGAACATTAAATTATTTGAGAAGAATAAAATTCACTTGTAATTTTTTTCATTGTAATGGAAAGCTTTTAATTAAATGTAAATTTGGCACATTAAATACACTAATATGTTTGAAAAAAATTAGCCTTAATTGACAATATAATTCTCTACAAATTTTATATTTATCAAAATTTACAAAGATTAAATGAGCTTCAGTATTTTCAATCTAAAAAATTATAAAATACCAAATTTTCGTTACCACATTTCATTGAAAAATATTATCCATAATCATAAATTCACCAATAGAAAGGATAGGTAGGAAGAAAGAGAGGAGTTGTATGTGTAAGCATTGCATTCATTTTCTACATGGTATCTACCCGTCTAATCAGAGACGGAAGGGACTTCATTGTCGCACCCGACACATCTTCAATGGGTCCTATGTCATCTAGATTTGTGTATATGCTAAGCTTCCGTATTAATGTGAAGCTATTATTCCATCACTCACTTTTTAACAATGGATCTTGATATGATCCATAGTATGGAATTCAATGTCTCCTATGTCATCTAGATTTGTGTATTTGCTAAGCTTCCGTATTAATGTGAAGCTATTATTCCATCACTCACTTTTTAACAATGGATCTTGATATGATCCATAGTATGGAATTCAATGACTCCTATGTCATATAGATTTGTGTATTTGCTAAGCTTCCGTATTAATGTGAAGCTATTATTCCATCACTCACTTTTTAACAATGGATCTTGATATGATCCATAGTATGGAATTCAATGACTCCTATGTCATATAGATTTGTGTATTTGCTAAGCTTCCGTATTAATGTGAAGCTATTATTCCATCACTCACTTTTTAACAATGGATCTTGATATGATCCATAGTATGGAATTCAATGACTCCTATGTCATATAGATTTGTGTATTTGCTAAGCTTCCGTATTAATGTGAAGCTATTATTCCATCACTCACTTTTTAACAATGGATCTTGATATGATCCATAATATGGAATTCAATGACTCCTATGTCATCTAGATTTGTGTATTTGCTAAGCTTCCGTATTAATGTGAAGCTATTATTCCATCACTCTCTTTTTAACAATGGATCTTGATATGATCCATAGTATGGAATTCAATGACAACCACAGCCAAATGGGCATGGACATGAGCAACTTCAACTTAGTTACGACCAATACTATCGGTATGGGTATGGGTTATTAGACTTGGGTTTGGAATATGGTTATGTTTTTCTTAATGTAAAAATGAAGTATTTTAGTTTATTATAAAATTAGTGAAATTTAATTGGGTAGTGATTTAATTTTAAAGTTTAGAGGTATATATATATTCTCTTTTTACATTTGAAATGTATACTCTTAACCATTAAAGTCATATAAGAAAAAGTTTAAATTATTAATAATTATTTTCATAATATTAAATATTTATAAAAAATTTAAACAAGGTAAAAAAAAAGTGTTATGGCAGAAAAATATAGATTTTTGCAATTACAACTACAAAAGAAACAAATTCATGAGGCTGGCAACTACAAAACCAATGCATTCAATCGACTTTTTCATAATTTTGTTTGCATTGAAAACACCATGGATTATCCATCACGAGAGGTAGACGGATTACATTAGGGTTAACTCTCATATTCGGCATTGAAAGAAATTACAATCAAGGGTAATCAAGCGTTGATTAAGACGAGTTCGCCGGTTACAACCATTGAATATGGTTCTAGATGGTCACACAGGGTACACAAGCTGATAAGTGTAAAACACGGCATCCCAGCCAACCAGTTGAATATCATTCTTGATTGATACCATTCTGTGTAAATAATAATAGCGTCTTTAACATAGAAAGAAAATAATAGATGGATTCTTGGAGAAGAAATTGTGTCCCTCCTGGTTTTCTAACATGCTGTGCGCAGGGCAGCCTCACTCTTATAGCCTTCTTCTCACTTGTCATACCACCAGTTTTTCCTATCACTTTTGTTTTCGACGGATTCAATCAGACCAACTTGATTTTGCAGGCGGGTGCTTCACTCATCCCCTCCCAATCTGTGCTAGCCCTCACAAACGACACGCATTGGGTGTTCGGCCGGGCACTGTATTCAACTCCCGTGGAGATGAAAAGCAACGAGACGCTTTCGTCCTTCAGCACTACCTTCGTTTTCTGCATGGTGCATCCCTCTTCCGACCAAGGCGGGCACGGATTGACTTTCATCCTCACGCCCTCCACAACTTTCATGGGCAGCCGGGCATCCGAGTATATGGGCTTGCTCAACATCACTAGCAACGGGCAACCATACAATCACTTGTTCGCAGTCGAGTTCGATACAGCCCAAAGTATTGAAATGAATGACCCCAACGACAACCACGTGGAATTGGACACTAACGGCTTCATCTCGCTGAAAAACGAGACAGCTGGCTACTGGAATGGGAAGGAATTCCATGGAATTAGCCTCAAGGGTGGACACAACATACAGGCCTGGATCGATTACAACCATTTGCAAAGCCAGATCAACGTTACCATAACGTTGGCCGGTTTGCCAAGACCGCAGAAGCCGCTTATATCTCAGAAAATCGATCTGCAGAGCGTTCTGCAAGAGAAGATGTTCGTTGGCTTTTCAGCGGCTACAGGGAATTTCATCGAAGTTCATTACCTTCTCGCGTGGAGCTTCACCACAGAAGGCACGGCGCCCCCACTTGATATCTCGCGGCTTCCTTCGTTCGCTAAAATGTATTCCAAACGTCCCAGTCGGGGATGGATAGTCGGCGTTGCAGTGGCCACTCCGGTTCTCTACCTGGGGGTGGTTGCTGCCGTGTTTTTCATACGAGCCAACTTCGGAGAAACAATTGAAGAATGGGAACATGAGTTCTGGCCCCATAGATTCACTTACAGGGAGCTCAACATCGCCACTAACGGATTCCGGGATGAAAATGTTTTGGGCCAGGGGGGTTTCGGCAAGGTTTACAGGGGCGTTCTTCCGGGCAGCGGTCAGGAAATCGCAGTGAAATCTATAACGAAGGAATTCAAAGAAGGAATGAAGGGGTTCGTGGCAGAGATCTCGACCATGGGGCGCTTGAAGCACAGGAACCTGGTTCCTCTCCGGGGCTGGTGCAGAATGGAGAAGATGCTATTCATTGTTTACGACTACATGCCCAACTGTAGCCTGGATAAACTCATATTCGGGAATTCTATAAGTATCCTTCCCTGGCCTCGGCGATATGCAATCTTGAAGGGCGTGGCTGCGGGATTGGTATATCTGCACGAGGAATGGGAGAAGACGGTCATCCACAGAGACATCAAGTCGAGCAACGTGCTGCTGGATTCGGAGCTCAACGGGCGGCTGGGGGACTTCGGCCTCGCCCGGCTGTATGAACATAGCGACAATCCTGGAACAAGTCACGTGGTGGGGACGCTGGGGTACATAGCGCCGGAGCTCACAAAGACGGCAAAGGCCACCCCCAGCTCGGATGTGTTCAGCTTTGGCGTTTTGCTTCTGGAAGTGGCGTGCGGGAGGAAGCCCGTAGGCCTATCCACCGATGCGGAACAACACGTTTTCGTTTTGGTGAACTGGGTTGGGGAGCTGTACGCCCATGCGAGTCTGCTCGATGCGGCAGATCCGAAGCTGGGGGATGACTACGACGTGGGAGAAATGGAGAAGGTGTTGAAACTGGGATTATTGTGCTCCAACACGGAACCGAAGGCAAGGCTGGGGATACGGCAAGTGTGTCAAATACTGGAAGGTGAAGCTCCTCTCCCTGACGTTAACGTTAACGGGTGTGCTGCTACCGCAATTCCAGAAGACTGGCTTCTCCAAGAATTTACTAGCCGAAACGAGCCAAACGGATGGCTCAGCTCAACATCTTTAAGCGGTCCACGGTGATCAATGGTATGGCTGCATGATTACATAATATGTAGAAAACTGGGTGAAAATTCCTTTGAAAAAATCTTAGTTAGTTTTTCCGCAGGACTAGTGGAGTAGCATAGCAGTAAGTTCCTCAAGTTCCTCAAAGTATCAGGTAAAAGGTAAAAGTTATATCCGATCAGTATAATGTACTTCTGTCAAAAAGTTGTCTGCTATTGGGATAATGTTCTCTGCCATTGCGTAATATAGTTTATGTTTTTAAATGAGGTAGTGGAATTGATAATAACAAAAAAATAGTATTTGAATCTCTTTATATGGTGTCAATCTATAAAGATTGTTATGAGATGGTGTAATCTCCAAAATGCGAAAAACAATAACTTTTTTCATAAATAAAGTAGAATTTAATTTCTTTAATTTAAAAAAAATCATTTTAATAAATTGTATAAAACTAAAAAATCATTTTAATAAATTGTATAAAACTTTGTATTAGGAAAGCTAACTTATATATAAGTGTTTTCACGCTTTAAAATGTACTAATAAATTGAGTTTTAGTGATATGAAAGAAATGTTGAATGGAAGGTAAGTAAATTTTCACTTATTCAAATTAAAATATTTTTTTATTTATAAATTAAATGATTATGTTTTAATATTTAAAATATTTTTTTATTTTATTTTATTTTAAATAATTATGTTATATTATTTTAAGAGTTATATATGGCAAAGGCTGGCTAGTTATTTATATTGGGCTCATAACTTTTTATGAGGAAAGCGCCCGACCTCATATTAGTTGTGTATAACTATGGCATCGGTCAAATGGATGTAGCTTGGGTGGTTGGGAGGAATGAATGTTACCCTCCCCACCCAGGTTCTACTCTTGTAAGTGACATGATACTCTTGTGGAGCCCTTTGTAATAATACATAATACAAATACATAAGATAAAAAAAAACTTTGGCTCCTAACTTGTTTTTTTAAACATAAAAAACAAACTATTAATTACAAATAATTTTAAATATTATTTTAAAACCATTTTATTTTTATTTTACTTACAAGATTTTCCATTACTTTTTGTTATTCACAATACCTTCCGAATTGGTTACATGTAATATGTAAGTACGTGAACATAATATACGTAAATCATAAGTGCAGTGCCAAATTTCGGGGTGCCATAAGGCAAATCAGATTGCCAATAAATTGGTGGCAAATTGGTAGAAGGCCATAGATGAAGAACGCAGGACTATAATATAGATAAGATGTTGCTTTGACAAGTTTGTGCCTGTGAAAGTTTGAAACAACCAGCCTACTATAGTTTATATTTGTAAATAGCATTTATAAATTAACAATAACCATAAGATTAATATATTTGAAATATTTTTAGAGGCATATATTTAACATATTGATAATGTTTTTTACTAAAAAAATGTGTTAATTACTTGTATCTAATAGTTAAGCTAATATAACAACCACTTAATTTATGGTTGTTAAACTCAAAGTTGAAGTTAAGCTTGTAGTTGTATCATCATTGAAGTTAAACTCATAGTTGTATTTAATAGTTAATATAAAGCTTAGACTAAGCTTTATGCACATTAACTCGACTCCCAAGTCCTAGATGGAATTCAACTATCACATAAGGTACACATTGCCTAAGTGATTGTTCTTGGTAAAGTCAACTTCTTATGTTTTTGGGATAATGTTGTGTCAAAAAGTTGTTTACTATTAAAATAATGTTCTGCCATTGGTACAATGTTTTGTCAAAAAGAGTTTTTGAGTTTAATATAATTTAAAAAACAATATTTTGTCAAAAACATTTTTTGCTAAGGAAATGGAATTAATAATAAAAGAAAATAGTATTTNGTGTCAATGTACAGAGATTGTTATGAGATGGTGTAATCTCCCAATCCGGAAAAACATAACTTATTTCATAAATAAAGTAGAATTTAAAACTTTGTAATAGGAAAGTTAAGTAATGTTGTCAAAACATTTTAACTTATATATTGAGTTTTAGTGATGTGAAAATCAATGTTGCATGGGAGGTGAGAAAATTTTCACTTATTCGAATTAAAATAAAAAAATTTATCTATAAATTAAATGATTGTTTTAATATTTAAAGTGTTTTTATTTTATTTTAAATTATTATGAACATATAATATTTTAAGAGTTATATATAGGCTAAGGCTGGCTGGTAATCTATATGGGTTCATCACTTTTTATGAGAAAAGCGCCCGAGCTCATATAAGTGATGTATAAATACACATCTCATTAGTGATTGATTATTTTTCCAAAAGTATCATATTTCTTTTTCTTGTTTATGGGTTTGCATTCATTTTTTTTTTTTATGTTTTTTATGGGTTACATATAAGGTTATATATATATGATTTGAATTGTTGTAGACTTATTTGAAGAAGTGTTTATCTAATTTTTTTTAATCAACCATAACAATTGAAATTATAATTTGGATTGGTGTAGGATTATATATATATATATGTAAAATTGTAATATTCATTTTGTTAAATTGATTTTGCAAGTTAAGTTATAAAGGAAACCATGTTATATATCATCATCTTTATTAAAAATATATATATACCATCTAAAATATAAAATAAAACTTTCACTCTTTTATCATTTTCTTAAATATTAAAAAACACATTTAAACAATCATAAATAATTTTAAATATTATTTTAAAACCATACTGGGGTGTAGAATGCACCTCTTTGGTGCCATCAGATGTTGTTTAACACATTTGTTCTGGTGAGAGCTTGAAACAACCAACCCACCATAATTCACATTTGTAAATAACTTTCTGTAAATGATGGTACACATGGAAAAAATTTCCATGGATGGCTACAATGGTTACAATTTGTTACGCAAGCTAAGTCTAAACTCCAAAATAAATATACCTTTGGGTCATGCAGGCCTTCAATTACTTGTATTTATTGTTATGTGATCCAAAAGAAATATATTTTGTTTACTGTTATGTGATTCATTTTCAAAGTTTTTTTTTTTGTTTGATTTCATTACAAGTTAACAATTCTGTGGACATTTATTTTATAACGGGACGAGGTTGAGGACCTGGAACATGTTATAATTATGGAGTATTGGGAAATTACTAGAGATACTTTCTGAAACTACAGTCTCAATGTACTTATTGCAGTGTCACAGATCATATTGTCGAAGAGTGTCCACAATTGATTGTGAAGTGGCAATCCAAGAACAAGCCACAACCACAACTAAACCAGAGTGCGAACCAGACCCAGAATCAAAATCAGGGACCAACTGTAGGAAAAATATCGGCAGAACCCAGAACACGACCAACAAATGTTGGAGTGGTAACTTGAGGAGGAGCGATGACTAGAGTCGGTGGACCACTGATCAATGTACAACCAACGGCTCGAAAGAATGTACAATTCGATGTAAACATTGAGAAATAAACTTTCTTCGACACAAGAGACATGTTGAACAAGAAAAATGGTAAGTTACATAGATTTTTGAATTAGAATGGAAAGCTAATAACATGGTCCATATATAAATATTTACACCATACATGCATATCCATTCACTGGTTGAGCCTTGGCCTTGTCACATCCCCTCCTACTAATCTGATTCGCAGAGGGAACATGAACAATACACAGGGTTCTAAATTACCACCCTAATGGCCAAAATAATAATTTCATTAACAACTAAATCTGTGTGCAAATACATAATAAACATACGCATTGGAAATAAACTCTATCAATGCATACAGAACATGCATTTACTAGAAAACTCATCATAGACATAACAGTAAAATCACACACATATAAATTCATTCTCAGGATATTCACATGCCTTCAACTTAGTAGTTCAAATGGACCAATTAATTTAATCTGACATAAACAACCCGCCATTCATAATACATAAATCTATCATATTTAGAGACAACAATAAGCACTTATATTTTAAATGTAATGTCCTAAGCAATTGGATATGGAAGAGCAACGTTTCACCCAACCGTAGGTCTCTATCCAGCCTATAGTATTTTAGTTGAGAGAACATCCCCAAGAAAGGGCAATGTATCCACTAAGGAGGAACTACTGAAGCTCACTCATAGCCATAAGCACAGTCCCTCATGTTAATCCAACACACAACTATGTTTGTCAAGCATTCAGGGAGACAAGGAAGGAGAATGATAAGCCAGTGAACTAAATCATAAAGCAATAGGAATATAAATTGATCTCAGCCAACATTAGCACCCAAAATACCTACCACACCCAACACAAGGAAATTCTCCTTCTTTGCTACATATTCCCTCAGACACCCCTTCCCTCCAATGTTCTTCAGGGTGGCAATAGAAAGGTCCAAGCTGTTAAATTGTTAAGCCTTTAATGATGGAACATTACCCCATATAGTGCGGTGCATTACCCCCTATATTGTGGTGCATTACATATCATTTATGTTGAGTTGGGTCTATTAGTTGTTATTTACACCTTTGTCTCCTATATATAGGAAGGAGATATTCTTTATTTTATTCATCATTGTATCTTGTCATATGTGCTCAATACATTGTGTAAGGAAGTTCCTCCCTCGAAGAGAATTTCTAATTATCTATGTTATTCATTGTTAAGGAATGGATTACTCTCTTCTTGTTTATGCTACTTCTAGGACTCGGTTTCATAACATTTGGTATCAGATCTTTTTCCTCGAGAGTCGCTTCTGCAAAATGTGTCATGTTGGAATTTTCACTAAAAATTGTTTCATACAAGGATTCAAAGATCAAGTTTAAAAAAATACTTATAAAAAATGATGAACTATCTCCACTCTGAAATTCAAATGTTGATCAATTACAGTTTTGGAGATAATTATGGAGGAATATAGGGTTTTTGACTAGTCCAAAACCTAGTGTAAAACAAGTTTCCTAGGGAAAAAGGTCATATATGAGCATACGAGATCCAAATTGAGTGAGACCAATTGTTTACAAAATTAAACGAACTAGGGTATCTATGGTATAATTTTCAGCTACGGAAACAAAATATTGGGCACGTGGTATACCATACAAGTTCTCTATTCTGGATAGGCCAAAGATAATGAGCTTTGGAATATTTGCAATAATTTTTTTTTTGAACATCCAAATTAGGTCATACCTGTAGCATTGGAAAGAGGGAACATCAGGGTACCATAAGCCGAAGCTTCAAACCTATAAGAGTCGAAATTGAAATTTTACCTCAATTACAAGTCAGCCATAAAATAATCTTCTATTCAGGGGTTGAAAACATGTACGTCATTTTGAATTTGAATAGCTTTGAGTAGAAGGATCTATTCATGGTAAACCCTGGGGTGTGATATATATTTATTATTCAAAATTCCACCAAAATGAAGTGGAAAAATCACACTCCACTTAAACCCCCAAAGGATTCATCCCTGGAATACAATGAAATGGAAGACATATCTTTTAGAGTGTCCAAATTGGAAGATATGATTAAAGGAAATGTGAAAATGGATGGTGTAATTAAATTGAAAAATAATATGGATAATCAAGAGAATCTCAAAGGGATGTCTAGTAAAGAGGATCTAAAAATGATGGCCAGTAAAGTGGATCTCAAATGGATGGCTAGAAAAGAAGATCTTAAAGACTTCAAGGAATTGATGAAGGATATAACATATAGTTGTATTCCTCATGTATATACTCAATAAGAGGATAAGGAGGAAAAAGGGGACTTATTCCAGTCACATCCAGAGAAAATTGAAAAACAATTGGAGAGTAGGAAGTTTGATTCCTCAAAATTTGATGATTCACTACAACATCATGGGTTCAATTCGAGTCCAAGGAACTATTTTATCCCCAAGATGGAAATGAGAAAGTTTGATGGCAAGGATCCAATCACGGATTTTTTAGATGGAGCAATTCTTTGATCTACACCAGGTGCCAACTTTGCAAAAGGTAACTATTGCATCCTTATATTTAGAACCTGATCAATTTGTATGGTACCAATGGTTTTGTGATCTTAAAAAGGAGTCTATTATATATTGGTCTATATTAATAGAATAATTGATTGCACATTATGGGGATATAAATAACAACACATTCTTTATCCAGTTGGTAAATATCAACAAAAAATTCCAGTTAAAGAGCACATCAAGCAATTTCAGCAACTAAGCCTTAGATTGAAGAATACTTCAAAAGATAATTTGTTAGATCTGTTTATTGGAGCCTTGAAAGATAGCATTCAACATGAGGTGCATATTTTTGAAACATCATCCCTAGAGAAGGATTTCATGATGGTAAATAAGGTTGAAAGTAAAAAATATGGTGATGACTACTGGAAATACCTTCTCCAACACATACAAAGAAAATCATGTTCCTTCTTCTAAACCACCACAAAATATTGACACCACAACAACTAGATTAAAGAAGAGAAAGAGGATTATTCTTTAATTGTCACGACAAGTATAGTAAGGGACATAAGTGTGGTGAGAATAAATTATTCTACATAGAGTGTGAAGAGGAAGAACCAAAAGAAGAGGAGACATCTCAAGATGAAGAAATAGAAGAGGCTACCTCAAAAGAAATTACTGCCATTGTATATTGGCATGCATTGGATATAATTAGCACTCCTCAAACTCTCAAGATCGAAGGATACATCAAAAATAAGAAGGTAACAATGTTTATTGATTATAGTAGTGCTCGTAATTTCATTCACTATAAATTAGCCAAAGTTCTTAATTGCTTTGTATACTCAACACCAGAGTTTCAAGTAATGATTTCATATGGAGGAGCTATAAAATGCTCAAGGATATTCCATAATATCAACTTTCTATGGGGTAATATGTATTGGATAGTTCAATTATTTCTATCGCAATGGGTGGTGCTTTGTCTTAGGGGTCCAATGGTTACAATCATTGGGAACAGTGGATTTTAATTTAAAATAAAAATTCATGAAATTTTCATGGGAAGGAAAATAGTATGAGTTAAATGGTATCACATGAAAAGTAAGCAAGGTGATAAGGTCTAATGGTATGACAAAGTTGTTGAAAAAGAGACATCAAGGTGTAGTTGCACAATTATGCTCAGTATATGTTCAAACCTCGAAGTTCCCTATCTCCTTGGATCTCCAAAGGATCATTAATAAGCATTCCAAGGTACTTGAATATATTCCCAAAGGTTTTCCACCTATTTGAGACATTGATAATTCTATCCAATTAATTCCATCTAGTGTTCCTCCTAACATCAGACCTTACCGATATCCCTATAGCCATAAGAGTGAAATTGAGCATATGGTTACTGAAATGTTAGAGCCTTACATAATTAGTCCTAGCCAAAGTGCTTACTCTGCACTAGTGGTAATGATACCTAATCCAAACGAATCATGGTGTATGTGCCCTAATTATAGAGAGATCAACAAGATCACCATTAAAGATAAGTTTCCCAATCCTATCATTAATGAATTGTTAAACACATTACATGGAGTAGTGGTATTCACAAAGTTGGATCTTCGTTCTGGGTATCATCAGATTCGAAATAAGGATGAAGACATCCCCAAAACAACACTCAGAACTCGTGAAGGTCACTATGAATTTTTGTTCATGCCATTTGGTCTCAGAAATGTACCTTCCACATTTCAAGGTTTAATGAATTCTATTTTAAATCCTTTTCTTAGAAAATTTGTGCTCGTATTCTTTGATGATATAGTAATCTATAGAAAGTCTTGGGAAGAACATGTTCAACATGTTGATAGGGTACTACAACTACTAAAGGAGCAATAACTATATGAAAAACCCTCAAAATGTTTCTTTGGGATAAATGAGGTAGAGTATTTGGGTCATATTGTATGTCATGAAGGTTTCAAGTTAGACCCTAACAAAATTAAATCCATGATGGACTGGTCAATTCCCAAAACCCTAAAGAATCTTTAAGGATTCTTAGGTCTGATAGGGTACTACCGCAAGTTTGTTTGAAATTATGGAAGAATAGAAAATCCTCTAACAACATTACTGAAGAAGATCCATTTTCTTGGACTCCAGAGGCAACTCAAGCTTTTCAACAACTCAAAGAGGCAACATGTAAAGCTCCTATTTTGGCAACACCAAAATTCACAAAAGCCTTTATTGTGGAATTTGATGCTTTAGGAGATGGTATTAGAGTTGTACTAATGCAAGAAGGAAACTCTCTTTCCTTTACAATTCATCCAATCAAGGGAAAGAACTTTAGAAATCCCATTTACGAGAAGGAAATGTTGGCATTACTACATGCCCTCAAGCAATGGATCCCCTACCTTATTGGGATACATTTCAAGGTTAAAATTGATCATGATATCCTTAAATACTTCTTGGAACAAAGAAAACCTTTAGAAGAGCAACAAAAATGGGTGACAAAGATGTAGGGATATGACTTTGAAATCATCTACAAAAAGGGGAAGCAAAATGTTGTCGCGGATGCAAAATCCATAAACATGAGGATGTTGAATCATTTCTCTATGTTATCTTGATCATCCAACCAGATTGGATAACCGAAGCAAGGGATGAATGGAAAAATGATGAAGAAATATGGACATTCATTCAAAAGCTGCAACAAGATCCCAGTGCCTCTAATAAATTTAGGTGGAAAGATGACTTGCTATGGTACAAGGATCACTTATATCTTGGTAAGAGTTTCCATCTCAAGCAAAAGTTAGTTTTGGAATTCCATTCCTCGTCGATAGGAGGGCACTTGACTTTCTTAAAAACCTACAATATGGTAAAGAAATATTTTTGGGGGATGGTATTAAAACTGATGTTCAAAAATTTGTGACAGAATGTTTGGTTTTCCAACAAAATAAACTGGAAACAATTAAGATGCCAGGTCTCCTACAACCACTTTCCTTTCCAAGACAAAAATGGCAGAGGTCTTGATGGATTTTATCAAAGGTTTACCAAACTCTAAAGGAAAAAGTGTCATCATGGTGTTTGTTGATAGACTTACTAAATATGCACAGTTTTGTGCACTATCTCACCCCTTCAAAGCAATAACAGTCTCCAATGATTTTACATAGACAATCCAAAAACTACATGGTAGTCCAAATATTATAGTAAGTGTCAGGGATCCCATTTTCACGGGTAATTTTTGGACTGAATTATTTTCTTGTTTGGGTACTCAACTAGCTCATCGCTCATCTTATCATCCTCAATATGATGGAAAAACATATATCCTAAACAAATTTTTAGAAGTATATCTTCGATGTCTTGCAGTTGATAAACAAACACAATGGGTCAAGTGGTTACCCTTGGTAGAATGGTGGTATAACACTTCCTTCCATACATCAGTAAAAATGACCCCATTTATGGAAATTTATGGCTATTATCCACCATCCATCACATCTTCACTAAGAGACTCCTCTAAGGTTCAAGCAGTGGAAGGCCACATGAAGCATCAAAAATAATTTCTTCAACTCTTAAAGGATAACTTGACTCTATCACAAAATCAAATGAAACAACAAGCAAATCAACACCGTAGTGAATGGAGATTCGATGTGGGGGATTGGGTATTTTTAAGACTATAACCATACAAATAGATGTCCCTCAAGAATAAAAATAAGGATAATAAATTATCACGTAATACTAATGTCCCTGCAAAGTGCTACAAAAGATTGGTAGTATGGCCTACAAATTGGAACTACCTACATCTTCATGAGTCCATCCAGATTTCCATGTTTCCTATTTAAATAAGGTAATCCATGACAATCTATCAATTCAAACGATATTACCATAACTTGGAGAGAAAGGAAAAATCATCTTGGATCTTGAATAAATCATTGAAATAAGAACTAGACAGCTTCAAAATCAATCAATTCCAGAGTATCTCATTAAATGGAAGAACTTACCTGCAGAAGATTCAACATGGGAAGATGAGTCCTTTATACATCAACATCCATAACTTTTTCAGCATTGAGGACAACACTTTTTGGAGGGGAGGGGCATGTTAAGCTCTTAATGATGGCACATTACCCCCTATATTGTGGCGCATTACATATTATTTATGTCGGCTTGGGTCTATTAGTGGGTCTATTAGTTGTTATTGTACACCTTTGTCTCCTATATATAGGAAGGAGATATTCTCATTTTAGTCATCATTGTATCTTGTCTTATGTACAAAGTACATTGTGTAAGGAGGTTCCTCCCTCTAAGAGGATTGCTAATTATCTTTGTTTTTCATTGTTAAGATGTGGATTACTCTCTTCCTTTATATTTATGCTCTTTTATGTTATTTTCGAGACTTGGTTGCATAACGTAAATCTTCAGAGATTCTTTCCTTCACTAGTTTATCAAGCAATTCTGACCTTTGATCTCTCTCCCATTTCAATCCACTCTTTGATTTTTCCCAATTATGGCCACGTGACTCTGAATCACTAAATTCAACTTCCAGGCTCCTGAATCTGGGTCTTCCTGTAAGATTTGGAATGCACAACATTAAAACAAATTTTTTGAGTCATGTGACATTCCATCCTAGATCTATATAGAAAAAACAATCTTACTTAGAATTATTTGCACAAAGAGATAGTAAGAATAGAGAAGAAATATTGGATAGAACACCAGAGGAAAATCACTCTAGTGGGAAGTTTTCCACTTTGATTATTGAGCAAAAACCTAGTACAATATATAGGCATTATTACAGGCAATACATTGGGAAAATATCATGGGATATAAAATACCATGAGTCCAACAAAACATATGAGTAGCTCACATTAATTTTGGCTTATCTTGGCTAATTCCCCCAATCTATGATATTGTGCCAAGTGTAACTCCAAGTAGTGGCCATAATGAGGTGAAATGAACCTAGATGGACCATAAAGAAGTTAGGCTAGTCAACAAGTGTGAAAGGAACCATAATGAGGGCGCTATAGGTGGTTTCGTGACTTGGTTTTGGACCATTAATGATCAAATTGACCAAATGTTCAAGAGGGCGCACTCAGTCTCCTTAAAATAGGGAAATGCAATAACTCCCTTGTAAATGTAGCATAGAGGGGAGCACTGACTCCATAGAATAAGGAAAGGAGTGGGTAAGTGGAAAAAAATATTTTATTGCATAACCACTACTCTAAGTAGGTCAAACTTGGATAAATTCTTGGTCCAAGACACTAGACTAGGAACTAAAACCAGTTTTCACATGGAACAACTTACACTAAACACTTGGAACCTTATGCAAAGATTATTAACCAAGGTCTAGATGGGAAATATGTTCCAACACTTTGCATGAATTTTTGGGCTTATGAAACTATCAAATTAATCCCATGGATTCCCCACCGTACTTTGATTCTCACATCAAATTTCTATGCATTTTTTACACTCTAAAACATGGATTCTTTCTTGGTTGTGATTTTTGCATTTTTTCACTGTTGGGAATGCATAACAGGATAATAATTGATGTTCGGATGTTCCATAATAAAATGGGGATAATGAAAAGTGAATTCTCATGAGAAACTAACTTCTAGGTCAAGTAAATTGATCCCATACTCAACCATACGAATTTTTGAGTTTTCCCATTCTTTATTAATTAATGAGTTGATTTTCTAGCTACCTTCTTACAACATAATTAAATAAAATAAAGGGGGTTCAATATGGGTTCTTAATATGACACTTGGAAACAATGGATTCAATCCCACAACCTTTCACCTCTCCCTAGAGTATACAAACACAACTCCTTCATTTTAGTTGCTTCCATGTCCAGGTATTGGAATTTTATTTGCATTATAAATATTGACATGCCTTTTACAATTTCTTGTGGCTTAATAACACATGGCTCACAAAATATATAACACTTGTACTTTAAATACAAGCATTCAATAGCAGGGCATTTCCCTTAAGCTCCATGCTAGGAATCATACATCGCATATAAGAAATGTTTACATATAAATCCAATACATTCTAAGGGTCAAAATGGGGGTATTACATATCCTTTCCCCTTAGAACAATATCATCCTTGGTGTTCTCAAAACTAAAAAAATGGGTATGTCTCTTTCATGGCATCCTCCAACTCCCATGTAGCCTCATCGGGACCAAGGTGCTTCCATTTCACCTTAACATGTATGATGGATTGGTTCTAGAGAAATGTTACCTTTTTGTTGAGGATGAACATAAGCTCTACTTGGAACTCTCCCTTGGGTTCCATTTGAATTGCATTCCAATCAATTATATGATTAGGATCATGTACACATTTTTTAAGCAAAGAAACATGAAAAACACTATGATATTTTATGTTAGTAGACAATCCAATACTATATGTAATTAGTCATAATCTATCAAGGACTTTTAATTTCCCACAATATATTATTGCCAACTTGGCACAACTTCTCAAATTTAGACAATTTTTTGGTTGGATCTCAAATAAACATGATCCCCAGCTTTAAATTCTTTCTGCACTCTTTTCAAATCTACATAACTCTTTTTCCTATTTTTGGATGCATTTAAATTCTACTTAATCTTAACAAATTCTTCTACCATTTCCTTGAGCATCTCTATCCCAAGAACTACCATGTTCACTAGACTATCCCAATTCACTTGAGTTCTACATCTCTTTCTATACAATGCCTCAAATGGGATCATACCTAAAGATGCTTGATGTCTATTGTTTTATGAAAATTCTACCAAGTGTAGGTAATCCTCCCACTTAGATGGATTATCAATCACATATATTCTCAACATGTCCTCAAGAACTTAATTCACCCTCTTAGTTTGACCATTTGTTTGAGGATAATACATTGTACTAAATTTTAGCTGAGTTCCCAATTAATGAAATAACCATTTCCAAAAATTGGATGTGAACTTGGCATCTTGATCCAAAACTTTTTCTTTGTACAATCCATGCAATCTGAATATTTCCTTCATGAAGACTTTTGATCTCTCACTTGTTTTATGAGTGGAATGGACTGGAATAAAATTAGCCTCCTTTGATAGTTTCTCCATCATAAGCAAAATTGAATCATGCTTTTTCAATGTCATTGGAAAACCTGTTATAAAATCCATAGAAATTACTTCCCACTTCCATTCCATAATGGGAAAAGGATGCAACCATCCTGCTATATGTTGATGCTTTACCTTCACTTGTTGGCACTTTTGATACCGAGCAATGTATTCTACTATATCATTCTTCAATCCATGCCAAAAGTATTGCTTTCTTGTTGTTGTTATTTTCTTTTTACATCTTGAATGTCCATAGTATGACATTTGATGAATTTCATCCATTATTACCTTCTTCAAATATGCACAATTCAAACTATATAGTCTACCCTTATAAAGAAGAAGATCATCTTCTCCGAGATGGTATCCTTCACACTTTTCATCTACTTTTCTCTGCTGTAATTTCTCTTTAACTTGAAGGTACGTTCATTGTTATTTTGGGCTTCAAAAACTCTTGTTCTCAAATATTATTTACATGTACTTAATTATACTACATGAAATTTTCTACTAAGGGAGTCCACAACCTTATTCTATTTTCCTTTTACATGTATGATTTCAAAATCAAACTCACATAGAAATTCTAGGCATCTATTTTTTTTAGCATTTAAGCTTGGTTAATCAAACAAATACTTTAAGCCCATGTGATTCGTCCTAAAATCTAATCTTCTTCCCAAAAAATAATGTCTCCACATCTTGAGAGCATGTACTATGGCCCCTAATTCTAAATCACGTGTTGCATAATTATTTTCATGCTCTTTTAATTTTCTTGACTCATATCAAGTCACAAATCCTTCTTGCATAAGTAGTCAACCAATCCTTTAGTGCAAGAATCCTTGCATACTAAAAAATCCTTCTTTGAATATGCAATCTTCAAAATAGGAGCACTAGTAAGTAACGTCTTCAACTGCTAAAAAATTTCTTCACATTTTTTAGACCATACAAACTTTACAATCTTCCTCTGCAATGATGTAATTGGATGAGAAATCTTGGAGAATCCTTCAATGAACCTTTTATAGTATCTTGCAAGACCCATAAAATATCTAAAATGTGTAACATTATTTGGAGTAGGTCAATCCATTATGGCTTCAATCTTTTCTAGATCCACTGAAATTCCTTCCTCTGCAATAACATGACCCAAATACTACACCATTTTTTGATAAAATTAACACTTTCTCACCTTGGTATACAATTTTTTATCTCTAAGAATTTGCAATACCACTCTTAAATTCTCCTCATGCTCTACTTCATTTATTGAATAAAAAAATGTCATTTAAGAACACTAACACAGTTACAAATAACACCAGTGCTCCACAAGGAGACACGCCTGGTCTTATATACTTCTTGTCCATTAATTCATGTAGTTGCATCTTTAATTCTAGAAATTTGGGTTTGGTCATTCTATAAGGAGCTTTGGAAACTGGGGCTTCCCCTAGAACAAGATCATTTCTAAAATAAATGTCCCTTTTTGGTGGAAACCCTTGTACTTCATCTAGAAACACATCTTTGAACTCTTGCAACAACTGATAATATTCTTTCGTTGGGACTTTGTACTCTATAAAATTTGATATATGGGCTACATATATTTAACAACCTTTCTTGTAAAACTTTCTTTACTATAAGGCTGAAATCTACCTTACTGAGACTTTCTTGAGAATTCATTTTACAAATATCAACCTTGCTTCTTCGTTGATGCATTCAAGAATTTTTTCATAACAATATACCTTGGCTCTATTCCTTTCCAACTAATCCATACCAATAAGGGGATCATAGGATCCTAATGGTAAGACATTTAAATTTACTTATTTGAGAAGTCCATTCCACTCTATGGGGCATTCCATCACTACGACACTCACTTTTCTTTTTGTTCAGGTGAATAGTTGAACTAACCATGAATTATTATGCTTCACTCTTCCAAGAGAACTTTCAAACACTTTTGGAGAAACATAACTATGAGTAGATCTTGATCAATCAAAACATAAATAGATTACTTAGTAATCTTACCTTCAACTTCCACTATTTCTGATTGGTAGTCTGCTTGATGGTTATCCAACGTTGCATAAATTTGGGGAGTTGTTCCCGCCATGCCATCCATTGTAATTGTCGTTTCTAAGTTATGCAAGCCTCGAGGGTTATCTTTCCTATGTAGACAGTCTTTAAGCATGTGGTTCTCTCCATATCCCCAACACTAAAGCAGACATTTTGGTCCTTTGTCTTCTTCTACTGTTGGTTTAATTCCACTTCATGCTTGTTGGACTTGTTGGAAATATCTTGGCTTATTTTTAAATGGAGGCTTAAATCCACTTCTCCTTTAGTCAAACCTTTCTTTTGGATTTCCCTTCCATGCTAGATGAATTTTTTTTCCCTTTTTATTCTCATAAAAATGCATTTCCATTCTAATGGCTTCATCAAGAGTTGGTGGATTGACAAACTCAATCCTATCTCTGAAATTTTGAGGCAAACTTCTAAGGAAGGTTTGAATTTTTATCCTTTCATCTTTGATGTAATCCACATACCTCAGAAATTCCAAAATTTTATGAACATGTTCTTCCATAGAATTATGTCCCAATTTTATTTCATTGAATTCCTTCCTCTTGTTATCATAATACCTAGAAGATTGGTATTTTTCCTTGAAATACTTCTTAAATCCCTCCTAGATGATCCTTCTTTCCTTAATTCATTTTAATTGCACGAGGTGCTCCCACCGTATTGAAGCTAGGCCATTTAGATTGTAAATATAATTATAGCCTTTTCATTTCATGAATAATCATGAATTTATAATATTTCTTCATTCCAAGAATCCATGCCTTTGCTTCCTAGCCTGTCTTACTTTCTTCATCAAATGTAGGATACCTTTCCTTTTTGAATTCTCCTTGTGGAACACTTTTAAATTTCTTTCTTCTTTCAAACCTACCAGAAGTATGCCTTGGGATCAGGGTAATATTCAGGGGCGAAATTTCACCAATTAGCTATTTTTCAGGCATTTAAAAAAAACTAAATTCATTATTTTGGCAATTTTACTCTCTAATATTTACATAAAACATGTTTTTTTAATGTAATATTCGCCAAATTTACAACTTTTAGTAGAAAATTGTATGTTTCATATTTAACATTCGCCTACCTATCTATATATATGATTTTATTAACCAAGAATAATCGCCTAGAATACTATAATTAGGTGTATTGTTATAATCCTAAAAAATACCTTGCTTGGGATGCTTCGAGAACTTCAGGAGTTACATGACCTTCTAGAACATTATCTTGACAAAGATCTATTACGTTCCCTTCTAAAAGAATAATTTCTTGGAATGGAGTCCTTTTTCTAGTGTGACTTCTAGGGAAACTCTCCACTCTTCTTCTTTCTTAACCGACATTGATTGGATTTGATACAATATGAGCTCTCTACTAAATATAAATAAGGCTTTGGAGGATGGAATCATTAGTCTATTTCTACTCTTCTTGAGCTTTCATCAACCTTTCATTGAAGCTCCTCATTGTGGCAATCAAATTTTGGGGAGTGATTTGCTCTCTTCTTCCATTTGATTCAGTCTCAACATTTCTCTCTTGCATATTTTATCCTAATACATCCTCATTATGTTCATAGGGGTCCTGAGCATCATTCATGGTCATAATTTTCTTTTGGAGACTCTTTTTCTCCGCATGCTTCCCTATGCCACAACTGTTCAAAGATTTTCAACTACAAAGACTGAGCATCATATAAATATTTATTAGAGATATCAGGAATGCATGTAACGAAACATAAAACATTACATGTTAATAGAATTAGTATCATGGAATAATTCATGGGGTTGTGTTTTTTTTCTTTTTTTTCATTTATGCATTTCTGAAACTGTCCTTATTGACATTTTTTTTGTCAAATTAAGGTGATAGGAACTTTTTCGACCTAATATTTGAAACATTTGAATCCATTGTTCAAAATATGTCTGTGTACCAGTGTTCCCTTCTAGATAATATTTCCAATTCCTATCTCCATGCTTCATTATGATCTCGGATATTGAATTTACATTCTTCCGAAAATGATAATTTTGCCCAATTCTGCAATGTTTTCAACGGGTGAAATTTAGCTTTAGAGGACAACTTCACCAACTTGTAGAAGAAAATCTAGCAATAACTATCTAAAAAAAATTATATCAAGAAAAGTTAGTACTTATAATAAGGATCACCCAGTAACTTTCATATCTCCGATCCAATGCACTAGTCAACCTCTGTAAAATGATGAGTTTGACTAATGTTTAACTTTTGCAACTTTTTCCAAACTTGGAATTTTTTACAAAAGTGGCTCTCTCGAACTAAGATTTTTTGGAAAAACTTTTTATAACAAAAAAAATCGATTTAAATGAGTAGTTAAAATATCGAGTTCAATTTTTTTTATGGTTTCGACATCTAAGGTCACTTTTACCTCCTTCAAGCCTTTCAAACTCCCCAAAAAGTGCTCTAGAATAGTACATTTTGGTCTTCTTTAGCACCCCATATTCACACCTCTCAGAATTTATGCATGCCTAGTCCATGGCTGCACCATAGCAATTCCATCCCAAATCAAGATTTGATCGAGTCTCGAGACATTAATCCTTGAAAGTCACTAATTTGATTTTTTTACCAAATCAGAGAAAAATCGGCTCAAGGCTCTCATTATTACTTATATGACCTCTATTAATGGCATTCAAACGTTGCAAGTCTCATCCAATTCTAAGCCAAACTAATTTTTGGGATCTACTTTTTTTTCCAAATCACTTCCGCAAAACATTCTAGTTTTGTCAATCCCGACATGTTGACCCTTCCATCGGATGTTGAAAGTAAAAAATGTCCAACAACCATTTCGACTTTCTGATAGCTATGTCAAAAGTTAGAAGTTGACACTAGCTGAAAACAAATCCCCAATGACTCTATCGACCGAAGACCAACGACTATCGCGGACCTTGATACTGCTATGCCCGTGGACTTTTCTCCATTGCCTCCACCAACCACTCTTGTTAGTTTCGCCCCATAGACGGATTCTGTCATGCTCGTGGTCCTTTCCATGCAGATATTTTCTCCACTGTATACATAGACTTTGCTCTGAGTACATTTCTCTTCTTTGCACACATACCTTTCCTCTTGGTGCTACCATAGACCCCTCTCTATGGACCTCTGTGGTCTTATTCTCCACCGTGCCCACATAATTTCTCTGTGACTCCCTATGGAATTCTCTTCATGACATCCTCGTGAAACTATCTCCACAATTCTTGCAGGTTCTAGAAATTTCCCACCCACACATCCTTCTGATGTGGTCAATCCACGTCATACCCCTTTCTCCCACATGGCATGGGTGAGATCCACCACATATTTCCCAAAGAAAATTTATTTTTTCCATTTTCATAAGTGGTAACACCTCACTAAGGAAGTGGTTTTGGAAATCTATTGTTGGATCTGTTGTTAGTTAAAATTGAACACATGGATAGATGGTTTCTACCCAACGAATCGCCAAACCAACATTATCCAGTGTACAAGTTGAGGATGCATTTTGAATCACATATGTTGATCATAATTTTCATTTCCCGAACTCCTCAAAAAGTTGTTATTCTTACTAGAATAATACAGATTAAATCCATAGGATTCTGAAAACACCATTTCTAACTTAAAACCACATTTTTTTACGAATGTTATCAGTACTTCCTGTGCAACTCAAATATTCTACCCGTGAGTGTGGATTCTTGCCCAAACAGCTCCAGTGTTGCAACCATTATCTATGATAACACTCTGTCATGTCCCCTCCTGTCAATTAGACTCACAGAGGGAACATGAAAGGTACACGATGTTCTCAATTACAACCCCAAAGGCCAAAATAATAATTTCATTAACAACTAAATGCATGTCCATATACATAATAAACATACACATCAGAATTAAAATTTATCAATGCACACACAACATGCATATACTAGCAAACTCATCACATACATAACAATAAAATCACTCACATAGATAAATTCATTCTTAGGCTATTCACATGCATTCAATTTAGTAGTTCAACTAGACTAATTAATTCAAGCTAACATAAATAAATAGGCATTCATAATACATAAATTTGTCATATTTACAGATATCAATAAGGACTTATCTTTTAATTGCAATTTCTCGAGCAACTGGCTATGGAACAAGAACGTTCACTAGTACAAAATGAAAAATTAGTAACTAAAACAATGACTAAAATTTGCATATAAAAGGCTGTTTTTTAGTCAACGACTAATAGTAGCTAATTTGCAGTATCTTATAGTTTGACTAACCTAGTCGTATTTATTTTAGTCATTGACAGTTTCCTTATTTAGATGTATATTTGGTGATTGATTTAGTCATTAATAGTCACAATTAATGACTAAATCAATGACCAAATATATGACTAAATAAGGAAACTTTTAATGACTAAAATAAATATGACTATGTTAGTCGAGCTATAAGATACTGAAAATTAGCTACTAGCAGTTGCGTAGATGCAAATTTTAGTCATTTTTTTAGTCACAAATTTATCATTCGTAGTACTCGTTTATCTCTATTTAGTAGTTTCAAATTCATTATATAAATGACTAATTTAGTAGTTTTATTTTCATTTCATTTTCTTTCATTATTAATCTTGATTTAATCATTTATTCATTTTATTTGTGTTCATTATTAGTCAATATAAATCAATTAGCATGATATTATAACTAAATTAAAAAAAATGTCATACATTATTCATGCTCATCTAATATGAAAACACATGTGAATCATGTAAATTCACATTATTTAACTACAAAACTAAATAATATAAAGTACAAACATATATAATTTTAACCATGTAAATTATATTATATGAAATGTAAAGTATTGCAATTTATGAATTTCCAACCGAATATCCACTAATGGACTAATACAAGTCCATGACAAAAACTGTCTTTGAAATTTACATGAAAATCATCTGCAATGACGAATTTTCACAATATTACAATGGTCATTGCTCAGTGAAACCTTGGTAATTCCCACAAAAATACAATCATTCTCTTATTGTCATTTAATCAACTCCCACCATGATTTTGCACAGCTTGATTCCCAACATGAACACCTATGCACGACTTACAAAATTTATGTCCACGGAGTTGAAAATTGAAGAGTCAACATTGTTAGGCTTTCTTAATTTGCTTAGATGATATCTTAAAACAAATTGTCACCAGTAAGATCATTGGAAGAACAACAAGCACAATAACACAAGAACACAAAAATTTTCCTCGGGGAAAACACAAGGGATAAAACCACGCAAAATGTTCTCAGTACAAAACTCAACCAAAGCAGTGTAAAACCTAGACAACTACTTCTCTCTTCTTTCTAGCGTACTAATATTTCTCTCTTGCAAAACAACTTGAGTGAGTGAGTACAAATAAAGGGGAGTGCCTCCCTATTTATATTCCTCATTTGACTTGACCTCTAACTTAACAAGGCCGACTTGTCTAACTGACCGGGCCGACTTGTCTAGCAAGACACCAAAAATAACATTTATTATATTGACACTTCGGTACTATTGAGCCGACTTACATTCAGAGGTTTACATTGACTCTTACAAAACCAAACTCATCTCCCGAAGGAGGAATATATTCAATACATCTTGGAATATTTGCTGAAGTTACAATACTTTAACAAACACTTTCTTACACATGTTGCAATTGAGCTATGCATCACAACATATACAACTACAATCTAGCAATCTTTGCATATAATTTGAAGTGAAAAAACCAATTTCAAAGAAAGAAGTTAAACTTCGAATAAAAATAAGATATAACATGTGAAAATAATTTTGTGTGCAACTGAAAATGTAGAAATACCTAATATCACTCTTCAAATTTTGGTTAATATGTTGATCAAGAAAGATCAAATCAAGGAAATGACTCTTGGGTGAGACCAATAAGAACTTAAGCAAAACCCATTTTCAAGTTTAACCTAATATCTTGATTAGAGAATTTAAAACAAAATGATTTTAGTTGTTAGTTATAAATCATGATTAATAGTTTCGCCAACAACGCAAATACCCTACATCTTAGTACATTCATGTATGGAAGTTCAAAGAAGGTTAGTACCTTATTGATAAATACAATCAACTTGTCAGTAGGTTTTATACGGTTCCAAAGTGGTAATTGCTGCAACTGCATGCTAAACATGCCTCTATACAATCAAATTTTATTCTTGAATATTTTGGGTGATCGTTTTAATATTGAACTAAATCATATACATAGAAAACATTTATTCAAACATGTTGTGTGATACTAATAAGATATGCTTCAAAATGAAACAATGTTATTGTTATTAAATTGATAAGAAAGCAAATCAGGTTCGAAATGAATGGTTACAAGTTACAACAAATTGAATGCAAAAATAATTAGCAGTAGGTTTCATTCCCAAAATATTTCAAGTTGGTGTAATATTAAGTTGTTTTAGGCTCTGAAACTATCGTAAAAACACTCAAGTTTGAACTAGAGTTGGTCTAAGTATGGTGAAAGCATGCATATTGTTAGTTGCTAACATACAACTTTAGTTGTTTACACTGTTGTTGTTAATGCCCCATAATATTCCTAGGAGGCTGAAGTACTCCATCAAAGTTTTTGTGCTACAAATCCCCATGTTTCATGTCTTTTCCTTTTTAGGATGGTAACCACCTTTAACCCCAAGACATGGAAATCGACTGAAAAAATGACAGAATGTTAGGTTAGGATAAGATTAGATTCCTTAATGGAGGAATATATTCTACAATCGTGGAACATGTTCTTACATGCATTGTGTACAAGAAATTCCTTTAGTAAAGTTTGAAATATTGTACATATATATAGGAGTTGGAAAATTATAGTGACCTTAACTCAGCCCCTAAGGGAAAAGAGTAGTTGTTCACTTGGAAAATCTTTGTAGGATCTTTATAGTGCCAAATAGTAGTAAGTTGTTTTGATGTTTCTCATTATTGGAAGAGATAAAAATGAACAACTGATTCTTCTTATGAAACTACCTCAAGCATAGCCAAAATCAATCAAGTTAGTACCAAATATGTGCAGAAGAAAAAAACAATCCATTGAGCACATGATAGCTACAAGAGACATGTTAGTCAAAGCATACATAACTTTAAATAGATTCCCTGCCAACATTCCCAAAATATAATATATTGACAACATTTAAGCAATATAAATGTCTCAACCACAAAAAATTAACAACTTATTCATGTTCTTTTACTATGAATGACCTCATGTAGCAAAAAAATCATCATAGATTACCTTTTGGAATTGAGAAGCAAGATGCACAGTTGAGCATGCAATTTGAAGTTTAGAAACCATATGATAATTTCCTTGGAGATACTCCTCATGTAGTTGCATCCCTTGCTCTGTAACATGTGAAGAGCTACTAGTGAGAATTCATCCTACTGTAAAAAAACATAAGGTGCACTAAATTTGTCTTTATTGAAAAATTAAATAATATAAAAATATAAATAAAAAGCACACATTTATTTCCAATAGAAAATTATCTTTTATCAAATTTCTAATGATATTTTGAAAACAAACATTTAGTTCTAACTGAAAATGAGCTTTTTAACTCTAAATTTTTAAATTTCTACTCATCTTATTCAAGCCCGACAATTACATCCCATAAATTTAATGTTTGTTCCCTTCTTTCTTTCTGGAAATATTCTTGGTAAATGTAATGGTTGTTAATCTATATGATCAAATTCCTTAAGTTGTTGTTGTGCAATGGTTCAAAATTTAGTGAACCTAAAAAATTTATTCTGGTTCAAGTAGGTTCCTTGAATCTCAATTCATATTCAAACCTAAAGGGAATCCTTGAAGTCAAATTTGAACCAAATCGTGAACCTGAAAGCGAATTTGGATTATTTATTGGATTTTTTCATTTTTATAAGTTATAAAAAATTTATGTTAACATTAGTGTGGTTGACATAGAATCCTCTCCACATTTTTTTGTTCACTCCTCACTCAAGCACCCTACTTGCTTCCATTTCTCAAGCCACTAACCTACTCTCCATTGTCGCCAACCCTTGACCTTATAACTTTCTGATGCCATTTATAGTCTCAACTCTCTACTTAGTGCAAAATTCAAACTCAACCCTCCAATACCACTACCAGATGGATCGTATGCCCTTTAGGTCAACAACCCACAACCCATGAAGACCTCTTTTGTTTCACCTTGCAACCATTGTTTTGATCAACCTCCAGAGGATTTGCACTCAAGTTGTATTCTACAGCAAATTCCATGGCTCATGATATTTTCACCAAAAGTAGTGAGGTGGATACAACCCAATATGGGTGATATTTTGTCACTTTTGTCATGTTAAAAAAAATTACACCTGAAGAAATTGGATCCTTCTAGTGCTCAATATATCTAGGTTTAAGATGAATCCATGTTGGTTTTATCTTAATATCTTGTCAATGAACTAGCCAAAGATCCATGCACATATCATGGGCCACGTAGCATCATTATTTGAAATGGTTCCCTATATCTAAAATATGGGTAGAGTTCTTAAGAATGTTTTTCATTTGAATCCCATTGTAGTGTTGTTCTTGGTTAAGACTTGTGACCTATGGATGCCCAGTTTGGTGTTTCTCAAACCCAAGATATGATTTTTATTCAGATTTGCAAGGCTTGTTCATGGTTAAAAAATTATGGTGAAGTCCCTATTGGAAGGAAATGGGAGTTATGTACATTTTCGTAATTTCACAACATTAAATGTTAAAACATGTTTACATTGTAGATGAACCACTTAGTATAGAATAATAATGCAAAAAGTGACAAAATGTTTAAATAAAACAATTATATAAACCAATTTCTTAGTTTTAATACTTTGAAGTCTTCTGTATGTGTTATTGTTCATAGTCTAAGAACTAGAAATATTTATTTTCATATTTATGTTGACTTTGTTTCATTTGAATTCTCCTTTTCCAAACCTATCCTTCTCACCCTTTTATTCTTTGTTGGATATTGAGTCACATGGAGAAACTTCTACTTGGAGGTATATTGCTTGGATGTTTCCATGTTGCAAGATAGATACAAAATATAGTAGCAATGGTTACAAGGGATATATTGGGTTCTGGATTTTTCATCTTGAAACATTATTACTCTAACGGTTTCAACCTCCTTATATGCGCAAGGTCGCCCTCTTGTATATTTCTATAACCTTAAAGTGTATTTGTTGAGGTTTTTGTTAGTAATTGATGCCTTAAGGTCTGTATGAAATTTTTCATTTATGGCATCATTTCCTGTCAGTGGCCATACATATGGGGGGTTGTAAACTAATTATTCACTAAGTTATGTCATCTCTAGAATCCAGGAAGCTTAACCTAATCCCACGAGAATCTTTGCAATAGAATCCTCAGTTACTTGTGTTCTTGGTCAATACTTGTCACCTTTTGGTCACCAATATGGTGCATCTAGAACCCATGATCCTTATACTCTATGGCTTCACAGGTATTTTCAGGTTAAGTCATCATAGTTTGTGTACCTACATATAAAAGTTGTGAAAAGACCATGTAAAAAACCACAAATATGGAGTAATACTAAAGAAAAACATCCATAAAAATGAAAAAATATAATATAATAATAATTTATTAGTTTAAAATTTATAACATTTAGAGTCCATTAAAAACTCCTCAATCACTACTTGACTAGATGGAAGTAGGAGTCCATCCTTTGAAAGAGCATCAATTGAAGTATTCATTTCTCTTATCACATGTGAATTAAGTCACCTAAATTTGTCTGAAAATATCCTCAAGTTACTCATCCATGGGGAGTAATGAAATGCTCTAAATATGATTAGTGTTTCTCATTATGTTTCCTTTCTGCATAAAGTATGAAGCATGGTAGTTGTAGATTAATATGATGAATTTTTTTCATGAATAATGTGAAGGCATTAACCCACAACTAATGTTTGTCTCTATATGTATATGTAGAGACCATATTGATTCTCCTTCCATTATTCATGGTCTCGGCAATGATTCATATGAGATATTATTCCTTCGAGAGGATTCAATATGCCAGCGTAGCTAGACTATAGGGGTTCCTATGTTGGAAACTCATGAGAAACCAAGGAAACTTTTGTGCAGAAACGCATTCAATAATAAGAAGCAAAATCAATATGAAAAAGTAAGAATTGTGGGTCATCTATCTTGGAAATCCATTGGGACAACTATGGTGAGTGAATGGATGTCCAACTATCTATGAGTTTATTGAACTGAGAAGCTCTAGCACAACCTGTATACCACTTGCCTCTACAAATACAAACCTATTTTTCTTGGTGTGTTAAACTAAATTTTGTAAGGAACATATTGACATCCGAATTTGCATGTATTATGTGGGTTTATCCTCAAGCAAGCTAACCGGTGCACGACAGGATGAGGAAGAATCAATTGTCTGAGCTAGTCCATCATGCTAGAAAACATCATAAAGAGCAAGAGTAACTAATAATATGGTGGAATTGGCTCTATTTTTGGTTCAATAATATATTTTGAGAAACGTGCCTTTTGCACAGCTATTTGCATCTTCCTCATATGCAAATAGTGCCTACATAAAAATAGGGTTAACATTGTGTTCTCATCTTAATTCACCACGTTATGTTGCAATTAAATAGATTTAGGATACCTACTTGTTATATTTTTATTGTTTAATCAATATGATATAGGATCTTATCTGAGAGACTAAAATGCACAGCAATAATCACAAGATACAAAAGACACAAAAAAATTTCCTCGGGAAAACCATAAAGGATAAAACCCCGCAACTTCCTCAGAGATAGAATGAGCACCAAAAGTAAAACCCAAAAGTACAAATATGATCTCCAATAGTTGTTCTCTCTCACTTGTGCGAGCTACTCCTCTCTCACTCATGCACTATTGTTGAGTGAGTGTGTGTTTCAAATAGAGAGTCTCACTCTCTATTTATACTTAATTTCCACTTGACAATTACTCTATAGGGCCGACTTCTCTAGGAGAGTCTAATAACCCTAATATGAATCAATTGTGGGGTCTGTTTCCCTTAATTACAATAGAGGGTTAACCTCAATGACTTTATAACATGGTTTAATTATATTAATGACTCTCCCGATCAGAGGAACAAATATCTCTATCGGGGTACAATGAAATACAATAAGAAATATACAAGTGAATACATTCCAATGTTACAAATACATCAACAATCCCACTTAATTAGGAGGGTATTCTCTTGACATAGTTCATTAGAACAAGTCTTCATCAATGGATCATCATCATCACTGCTGTTGCTTTCTCAAGAAAATGGTGTTATCTCTCAAATCAACTCATCATAGGAAGTTCTACAAAGCCAACCCTTTTTCATGTTGGATGTAGGCCTATCATCCATGTAGGTATTCACCATATTTGCGAGCAAGCCATCAAGTAGGTACATCCCAGGACTTATTATATGCCTCTTGCAAAACCTGTAAGATCTCCCAAGACTGATTATATGCCACTACAAAACCTGAAGGAGCATCCCAGGACTGATTACATGCCTTGCAATACCTGTTTACCCTACTATTACTCATCATATTTAGATCATATCATCGTCACATGGAGCATAGCCAAAATACACATAACACAACACTCACATTCAACGGCATGGTAGGACACACCTACTACCATCCGGGAAAACGCTCTACACTTACATCCACCATCATCGTAGGACACACCTATTACCATCCGAGGAAAGGCTCTGCACTTACATCCACTGGAAGGGTAGGACACACCTACTACCATTCGGGGAAAGTCTCTGCACTTGCATCCACCAACATGGTAGGACACACCTACTACCATCCAGGGAAAGGATCTGCACTTACATCCACTGGCATGGTAGGACACACCTACTACCATCCAAGGAAAGGCTCTGCACTTACATCCACTGGCATGGTAGGACACACCTACTACAATCCAGGGAAAGGCTCTACACTTACATCCACCAGCATGGTAGGACACACCTACTACCATCTGGGGAAAGGCTCCTCACTTACATCCGACCATGGGAGGCCCATCCTGCCACCATGTCGAAAAGGCTCATGTTAATCTACATCTTCCAGACTCATCACTTCCCTTTGGAGGGAACCTTGAACTAAAGAACACCAATCTTCTCTCTGAAGTAATCGAACTTCACTCTGGCTAAAGGCTTGGTCAATACATTGGTTATCTGCTTGTCCGTCACAATATACTGGAGCTTCATTGCTCCTCTCTGCACCATCTCCCTGATATAGTGATATTTGATCTCGATATGCTTCAAGTTGTCATGGAACACTGGTTTCTCTAAAAACTTCACACAACTCTGGTTGTCACAATTTATACAAGTAGAATCCAACTGGAGATCAAACAAATTAGATAGTAGCTTCCTTATCCACACTGCGTCACAACTAGCTGAAAAAGATGTAACATACTCTACTTCAGCTATACTTAGTGCCACGCAGGAGTGATTCCTGCTAAACCAATAGATCACACCTGATCCCATATTGAAGGAACATCCTGAAGTTCTCAACCTATCAATAGAAATTCCTTCCCACTCTGAATCCACCTAACCCTCCAGGTTAGTCTTCTGCTTCACCTCATACTTGAGCCCATAATCAATCGTACCCTTCAGGTACCTCAGAATATGCTTTGCACCAATCAGGTGAACATCTCTTGGATCCGTCAGGAACTGGCTCAATGTGTCCACAACAAAGCACATATCTAGTCTCATATTCGTTAGGTACATGAAGGACCCAATAATCTGACGATACATCGTGGCATCAACTGACTCTAATGAAGCATCAATCAATAGCTTCAGGTTCGATGCCATAGGTGTGGTCATGGCCTTGCAGTCCATCATCCCAAACCTCTTTAGGATTTCCACTTCATACTTCCCTTGTCCAAGGGAGATTCCATATGCACTCTGCCACACCCCCATGCCTAGAAAGTTGTGCATCATACCCAAGTCCTTCATCTTGAACTCGGAAGAAAGATTACTCTTTGTGTCAGTAATCAACCCATCCTCACCTGTCACAAATATGTCATCTACATACAGTAGGAGTATCACTGGATTCCCTTCCTCAACCTTGTAGTAAAGGTTGGAATCTGGATTACTCTTGGTAAGGCCCAAACTAGTCAGGAAGCTGTAAATCCTGTTGTACCACATCCTCAATTTCTGTTTCAAATAGTATAGGGACTTCTTCAATTTGCACACATGATTATCCCTATCATGTGTCTCAAATCCGAGTGGCTGCTCCACGTACACTTCCTCTTCCACTACACCATTTAAGAACGAGCTCTTGACATCCATCTAGTGTATCTTCCATTTCATGATTGCAGCCAAAGAAAGTATTGATCTGATGGAAGTGTATCTGGATACAGGTGCAAACGTTTCTTCTTTATCTATCCCTTCCTTCTGGGAGAATCTACATACCAAAAATATTTCTTTATATTTATCTATGCTTCCATATGCAGCATGATTGATCTTGTAGATTCACTTGCAAGTCACAACAGACTTCCCTTTTGGTCTCGGGACCACATCCTAGACATCATTCATCATGATCAACTGGTACTCCTCGATCATCACATCCTTCCATTCTTTCTTTCCTGCCGCTTCTTCATAGTTGGAAGGTTCTTTATCAATGATGTCACACAATAGGGCTACATAACTGAAGTAGGACCTAGTTCTCTTCCTTTCTCTGTGCATTTCTTCTAGAGTTCTATATCTCTCTGCACCTTGGATAGCCTCACGTACCCATTATGGTTTCCTCTTGTAAGAATTCTTCTCATGGGGTGGATATATAGGTTCCTAAGGTTCTTCCATTTCTGGATCTTCTTCTAGAATTGCTTCATTCATTGTTGTATCTCAGATCCTAGGTACTTCTATTTCTTTAAGGTCTTCAACGGGTCTCTTTCTGGATTTGTTGTAAGATGATTCTTCGTCAAATGTCATGTCCTGCTGATGTCATGCACTTTTGTTTCTTCAAGGTCTTCAATGGGTCTCTGCTGATGTCGATCATCTTGAATCCTAGGAAATATATTATGTAAGTTTTCTAGCTTTCATTGTATCCCACAAATATACCCTTATTTCCTGAAGGAAATAACTTCGTTCTCTTTTCTTTCGGAATGTGTATGTACACCGGAAAGCCAAATATTCAAAGATGGCTGACTTCTAGTTTCTTTCCAGAGAAGACTTCTTCTGGTGTCTTGTTCTCAAGTACTCTATGCGGAGTACGATTTTGTACATACACAGCTGTCCTAGCAGCTTCTTCCCATAGATGCATAGGAAGATCCTGAACATGAAGAATTGCCTTTGTTGCTTCCATAATCATTCTATTCTTCCTTTCTTCAATTCCATTCTATTGTGGATTATATGGAGTGGTCAAATCCCTCTTAATCCCTAACTCTTTGCATAATTCCTTGAATTCATCTGATGTGAATTCTCTGCCATTGTCTAATCGAAAGGTCTTGATTTTCTTCTCTATGTGGTTCTCAATCAAGGATTTGAATTCCTTGAACTTACTGAATACTTCATCCTTGATTTTTAAGAAATATATCCATGTATTCCTAGAAAAATCATCAATGAAAGAAACATAATATACATACCCAATCAATGAACTAGATGGCATCGGACCGCATACACGGGAGTGGATAACTTCCAAGATTCCTTTTGCCTTGCCCTCGCTACTTGGAAATGTCTTCTTTGTGTTCTTTCCCTTTGCACATACTTTGCAAATGCCTTCATGTTTTTCCTATATATCTGGAAGACCTTCAATAGCTTTGCTTGCAAGTGGTAGTGCCCTATAGTGCACATGTGCAAGCCTTTTATGCCAAAGCTCACTTGGATCTACTAAGTCATGGACCAAATCTTGTTTTGGTTGGCCCTTTAATTTGTATAAGCCTCCCTCTTTCTCTCCAATCACTACAGCATCATCTATGGTATTTCCCTTTGACCACATAAGGACTTGGAAATCTACAAATGAAACCCTCATACCTTTTGCATCCAATGCAGATATGGAGAGAAGATTCTTCTTTAGTCCTGGTACAAACAAAACATCCTTCATATTCATATATTTTCTAGACTCTAGCTTATAGGAAGCTTCACCACTTCCTTTTATGGGATATTGGTAGTCATCCCCAAGTTTCACTTTGTGGGGTGACTCATGTTCGGATAGATTCACAAAGGATTCTTTGAATCCTGTCATATGCTTGGAGGCCCCACTATCTATGAGCCAATCATTGCTTCCATGTGTAACAACTCTCGTAAGGGAAGAAATCAAAACATGCTCTTCATTGCTTGAAGAGTATTTCCTTTCATCTTTGACTCTCTTCCTGGGAGGTTCATCATCCTCTGGAGTGTGAGCATGATGTCTTATTTTGTTGTCCTTCTTCTTGTGAGAGCCACCTTTATTTATTTGACAATATCTGGAGAAGTGCCCTTTCTCATCATATGTATAGCATCTGATACTAGATAGATCTTTGCTAGATCTTCTAGGGTTACCTTTTGTATTCTGGTGTGGATGCTTGCCTTTCTTGAGATGATAGTGCTCCTTTTTTATTTTCTTGTGTGTGTTGTGAGAGATTTATCTTCATTTCCCATCTTTTCTTCTCGAGCTACTATTCGAGATTATTCTTGTGAGCTTTACTCCCAAAGCCTAATGAAGGTGATTAACTTTCTTCTAGAACAAATCCCTTGAATGAAGGATCCCCATGACTTAGGCCGACCATTCAAGGTGGTCATCACAATTTCTCCATTCTATAATTCTTCTTACATAGCTTCAATATTTTCTTTGATTTGAGAGACCCTTGTAAAGTATGACTGTATGGTCTCTACATTCTGTATCTTTACATTCTTCAACTGATTTCACAAAGTCATATTCTGATTTATATTCTTCCCTTCAAATAGCTTGGTCAATGAATCAAACATCTCTTTAGGTGTCTTTAGGGAAGACACATGTGGTATAAGGTGATCCTTGATAGAATCAACAATAATCCTCTTGGCCTTGACCAAGTTATTCTTATATAAGGATTTAGTATCATCTCCCTTTGGAACTAGAACCTCTCCACTTATGTAGGTGTCGAATTCATTTTCTTCAAGAATAAGTGAAATACTATACTTCCATGCTCAGAAGTTATCAGCTCCTTCAATATTTTCATCAATATTGATGTGATGAGACATCTTTAATGAGAACCTCAAATGGAAATATAAAATATTTATATCTTACCAATTTGAGATGCCCGAACTGGATTTGGAGCTGATCTTTTGTAGTGCTGATTTTCTGGTCCAGAGTCAAATTAGGGTCTAACTTTCCTGGAGTTCTTCCCAACAAAAAAATTCGATATTGGTCTCTAAATTTTGATTCTGAGGAGGAGAGAAATCATATTATGGGCTCACTCAAAAATTCCATTTCTTTGAAAATCCCTAATTTCCCGTAGTAGTGACAGGCCAAAAACTAAAAAATGCCCAGAATCAGATTCTACTTTGACATGAAGATGCACCCTTCAATGGAGAGTTATCCTAGCATCCTTTTGTTGATGATATGTGGAGAGAAACCCAAAAATTAAGAAGCCCTAGCTTTTGCAGCTGCACAGTATCTTCTTCTCAGGTTCACTCTAATACCATGTTAGATTTTTATTGTTTAATCAATATGGTATAGGATCTTATTTGAGAGAATAACATGCACATCAATAATCACAAGAGACAAGAGACACAAAAAAATTTCCTCGGGGAAACCATAAAGGCGAAAACCCCACAACTTCCTCAGAGATAGAATGAGCACCAAAAGTACAAAGATGATCTCCGACAACTGTTCTCTCTCTCACTTGTGTGAGCTACTCCTCTCTCACTCATGCGTTGTTTTTGAGTGATTGTGTGTTTCAAAGAGAGAGTCTCACTCTCTATTTATACTTAATTTCCACTTGACAATTACTCTATAGGGCTGACTTATCTAGGAGCATCTAATAACCCTAACATGATTCAAGTGTGGGGTCTATTGCCCCGAATTACAATGGAGGGTTAACGTCAATGACTTTGCATGACTTAATTATATTAATGAATCTCTCGATCGGAGGAACAAACATCTCCGTCGGGGTACAATGAAATACAATAAGAAAAATACAAGTGAATACGTTCTGAAGTTACAAATACATCAACACTACCAACTATATACAAGTTTCCCTGCCAATAATCTTATATCAATAAAAATTAGGAGTTTGTGGATCATGGGCCTCTTCTCCTTTTCCTAAACTAGAGTTTCCTTCTCATTTGAATGTTCTTCTCCTTAGGATGCTCTTTTTCCTACATATAACCCATCCAAGTTGTTTAATACTGATAATATACTACCCAAAATGTTGAGAACATCCATGTGAGGTGGCAGACAGTGTCCACCTCTCTTATTTTTTATACTATGTATTCTAGTCTTTCGGAACTGGCTTAAACCCGGTCTCAGGTAAGTATTTTCTTCAAGGAAAAAGTCTATCCATGGGATAATTTATGGACAACTAGAGAAAGACACATTTATTCCTTGTGTCTTTCTTGTCACTTATCTTGATGTACTATGCTTTAGAATCATGTAAAATCTTTATTTATTTATGGTAATTAATTGGACTTCTTGTAACATCAAATGGAGTCTAAAGAGCCGGTTTGTGGAAAAATGTTGGTTTGGACATAACATGTAAGGTATTGTCACATGTTTAGCTCATTTTTCATGTTGATGTCATATACATAATCTGTTGCTTGCAAAGCTGTGAAATACAAGGCTATAATAACATGCTATTGGTTCCATTAAAATGGTGTTGTTCAATGAGAATAATTTATATGCTTACAGTAAAAGCACATTTTTTTTTGTAATGAAATGATGGGGCATTTATATTGAAGTTACAATTAATATTGTACAAAAATGGGTGAATTTAAATCCATTTCCTTATGCTTTTACAAATGGGATAGGTGTAAGTTAAATGTTAATTTATAGGCCTTTATTTATCTATATCTAAAACTAATTCTATATTAAATCCATGTAAGCTAAACTTCACCCAAGAATTCAATAAAATGTGGATTCCGGTAAACAATGAAATGGTTGTGCATTAATGAAGCAATAATGCACATATCCCATAGCAAAAACATTAGATCATCTTAAGCAAGGAATGGAAGGAAGAAGTGTGTTTGGAAGATAAGTGGGAATCCATAACAGAGAAGTTAGATGGTGTATCTTATTGCAGTTAGAATGAAAGTAATGCATATTCTTAGAATCCATATGCTTTTAATCATAGAGTTGTGTTTTTTATGCAGTTTCTACTCCTCACGCTGCATATATTTTTTATCTGCTTGATATGACAGGTGCAAGTTCATAGATAGAGGAACAACATCCTAAGGTCAAGATTATGAAAGAGAAGGAACAACCTCCCATGGTTCCAAATTTTAAGCACTGTGTTCAAAGACGTTTAACTTGCTTAACCCTATAGAGGGAAACACAAATATCACCATAACAAAATATTAGCAAATATGTTAGCAAAACATAAAATAAAAAGAATATCATGTGGATTAATTGATGGTCCTTCTTGGGGCCACTTCTACAAAGTTTTGAGATATTATTACTTTACTTCTTGATACTTACATTAAGAGTTCCTTTAACAAACCTCCTCTTGGCTATAAATAGGACACATAGATGCTCCAAATGCATTAACAAATCTACAACAAAAAAAATTTAAACATGTGTTAAAGAAATGTATGAACTAAAAACAAAGACAAAATATCTACAATTCCTCACTGACTCATTTATATATTTCTGAATTTCCTTTGTAATGAAATGGGGATATATAAGTTCGACCCTGAAACCCTACCATTCTAGACAAAGCACAGAAGAATAATACTCCCTTTAACCTAAAATTGGATCAAAACAATATGCTTCCAATTCATCCAAACAACACACAAACAAAATGAAATTAATTGGGTATAGTTGAAACAAAACTTACTTTGCTACTTGATTAATATATATATATATATATATATGAATGAAAACCATGGTTAATGAATGATATAAATCTTAAACATACCAACATTTACAAATAAAAATTTACAAAAGAATATAGTATATTCCACATATGATTGTGTGCTAAATATTTCTATTAGATATCTTAATGATTTTAAAAGAAAGAATGAGGTGTATAACTGTGAGAGTTGGAATTTGAAAAAGTTATCAAAGCTCCTAATCAAATGAGATAAATACAATGAAATTCATTGTTAGTGAAGACATCACAGCAGTGATTGAAGAAAATGAAACACAATCATTTGAAATTGATCATGCTCAGGTTTAAAATACGCAACATCGTTGCTTACCAAATGCTTGAAATTATATTATGCTTGAGGAATATGACTTCATAAATGATTCATTGAACCAGGGAATGAATCCTTCTTCTTGTGGATGAGCTCCATGTTTGTTCCAAGACATATGTTTTCTAAGGCTATATGAAGCTAATTGGTTTAATTTGATGAAGGGAAAATTTATTGCTAACATACAATGTGCTGAAGTCTGGTGCCGTATTATAGAGAATTTCTTGAAGAGTATATGAATAAGTATGACTCTAAGAAAAATCGCGCCTTGTATGTGATAAATATGAAACGGTTTTAGGGCTTGTGAGTTTCTCATATGTTCCACCCAACTGTAGGTCTCTGTCTAGCCTATAGTATTTCAACTAAGAGACCACCCCTGAACCAGGGCTATGTATCCACTAAGGAGGAACTACTCATGCTCACTCACAGCCATATGCACAGTCACTCATGGTAAGGCAACACACATCTTGGTTTTTAATGCATTCAGGGAGATACAGAAGGAGAATGTTAAGTTAGTGAGCTCAACCACAGAGCTACATGAATCTTAATTGATCTCAGACAACCTTGGCACCCACAATACCTACCACACCCAACACAAGTAATGTTCCCTTCTCTCCTACATAGTCCCATAGGCATCCCTTCCCTCCAATGTTCTCCAAGGTGGGCATAGAAAGGTCCAAGCTTCTAAATTAGGGTATTTTTTAAGGATTCTAATATTATACTTAAGTATAGTATTTTAGGCAATTGTTTTGGATTGAAAAAAAACATGTTTATATATAGGTAGGCGAATATTAAATATGAAACATAAAATTAACACTGAAATGTGTAAAAATTGGAGAAAATTATGATAAAAAATCATATTATCTGTAAATATAAGTGATATTAGACACTAGAAATGACTAAATTGAGAATTTAATTTTTGAAAAAAAACCCAAAAAATAGCCAATTGGTGAAATTTCTCCGGTAAAAATTACCCTGTTCTAAATATTCATAGATTCGTACCTTCATTGGGTTTATCAATCAATTCTAACCTTTGAAATCTATCCCAATTCAATCCACTCTTGGAATTTTCCCAATTCTGGCCACGTGAGTCTCAATCATGAAATTCAATTTCTAGGCTCCCAAATCTGGGTCTTTCAGAGCAACAATAGTGGTATGTTCCTACTGTAATGTTCCAAGTCTGGTTTACAGACCTGAAAAATCTCCAATTCTGTTAATTGTATTAAAATTTCTGAACTTGAAATAGTTTACACAATGACTTCTCTGACTGGGCAAATAAGGGGTTTATTCTGGGAAATTTTGCAGACAAAAGGAGTGAGCAGCAGGCAGCAAAAAAATACAATCAGACATTGAATTTCCTCTCCCCTAACACATTTATATCTGGTGCCATTTAGGGTTCAGAATCCACACTGCGGAAACGTACTACCACGCTTCTGGGCAGCCAAACCGTGCAACTAAGGAGAGTAGTTTGGTCTGTTTCAACCAGGGGATTATGGAAACTTGCAGAGGTTATTCCAGAATTAATATAACATAAATAAATGATTTACACAATTCATTGAAGTTCTGGAAATTTCTAATAAGTTTCGGGTGAATTTGGAATTTTTGGCAGTTTTGGCCAAGGAGAACCCTGCGCAGAGGAGGATGCAAAAGGGTGGTATGAACCAAACAAAAAATGGTTCTGGAGGTTGATATGGTAAATTAGTCCTGTTACTGACCTACAGGAAGTTACAGAGCTCATTTTGGGTTTACAAAACCTATTTTGCATCAATTTCAATAAAACTAGTTATTAAAAACTAGTAATCTAGCTAGGGTCTTAAAAAGACTATTAAATCACCTCAAATTCAATTCTGTGAAACATTAGATCTATAAAATAGATAAGTATGGGTTCTCTGAACATGAAAATTTATTTCAATCCCTTTCCCATCATGAAATATTCATTACAACACTCATATTCACTCAATTCCTCCCATACACTGATAAAATAGGATCTTTTAATGAAACTGAGATGATATTCTTTAGGGTATGAGATATCTCGACCTGATAAATGTAATTTTCAGAATATACTGACACTATAGAACAGAAATAACATTATTTACTGACCATTACAAAAGGCTTCCAAAATTAAGGGGCAGGAGGCCCGAATCTTGACCAGCAGGGGCTGTGAGCATAGGTGAAGCATGGGCTTCACTAGAGCTCAACCTGAACTTGATGGAGGCTGTAATAAATTCTGGAATAAGCTTCAATGGCTGAATTTAGTGCTCCATACCTGCAATAGATAGAAAGGGAGATAGAAGAGAAGGGAGGAGGGGTTTGGGGACCATCACCCAATGTTCTGAGGCACAACACTCAAAGAGTATGCTCACATAGCATAACCACAATATAAAATCATCCAAAATGAGTCAATGGGGTCGAATTAATCTTTAATAGAGTGTTGAGTGACCTTCTTAGCAAGTGAGGATCCAAGGTGACCTGTGAGAGCAAGTCAACCCTCAACAAACCCTAACCCTAGCCACATAGGCGCCTCCTTTGGGAAATTTAGCAAGTAGGACCATGTGCAATTATTTATAAATTCAATTCCTCCTTCATCATTAGAAACTGCGCCCTCACTAAATCAAAAGTTGCTTCTTTGGAGTTATGACACCCTTTTTGCTTTTCTAGACTCCTAAGGAAACTGTTCTTTCCTTTGAAAAATTTCCTGCTTTTCTCTGACTGATTTTCTGAGCTCCATAAGAGGCAACTGCGCCCTCCTTTGAAAAAATTTCCTGCTTGATCCTTGACTGCTTTTTGGTACTTTCCTCTTTGTTTCTTATGACAACTTTTGTCATAGTGTTTCCTCTTTCCCTTCTTGGCTAGTAGACTTGTCCAATGCACCCCACCTGACTAGGCAGCTTATTTACACCTCATAAATTAGCAATAATAATTAAAATGGAAAATAAAACTTAGATACATGCCTTACTTAATTAATTATTACAAAATTTCCCTAGGGATCATGATTAATGTCAAATTTAGCCCCTCCTAGGAGTCCAATATGGTCAACATTTTAATGGCCACTTTGAGGGGACATGACAGTCCTCCCCTCCCAAATCTGCTTTTCCTCAAGCAGAAGCAAAGCTGGATGCTGTAAGATCTGCTCACCCTCCCAAGTGGCATCTTCACTAGGCAAGCCTTTCCATTGTATCAGATATTCTTGTATTGATCTATTCCTTAATTTCTTTTCTCTGCTCATCAGCACTTTCTCCAGCACCAAGACCAAGTGGCCTTCATCATCTAATGGTGGAAGTTCTTCAGAAACCACTACCTTTTAACCCACTACCTTTTTTAAACAAGAGACATGAAACACATTATGGATTCTGCTGCTTGTTGGAAAATCCAACTCATAAGCTACTTCTCCAATTCTTCTGCTAATTTTGTAGGGACCATAAAATCTGGGTTGAAGTTTTGCTGCCCATTCTTCTTCAAGGAAGATTGTCTATAAGGTTGTAGCCTTAAATACACTAAATCTCCCACCTGAAACACTCTGTCTATTATGTGCTTATCTGCAAAAATATTCTGTTGATTCTGTGCCATCTGTAGATTGTCTTTCAGTGCCCTTAGAATGTCTTGATTGTCCTGCAACCAATCTTTAGCTTTCTGTGCCTTACAGTCTCCAAATATTAAGTCTACAAAATTTGGAGCTTCATACCCATATAAAGCCATAAAGGGAGTCATTCTAATAGAAAGATGGAATGTGGTGTTGTAGCAGAACTCACCCAAGTGGAGCCAAGTTTCCCAAGCTCCTTGCTGTCCCGTAACATAGTTACGAAGGTATCCTTCCAGCCACTGGTTCACCCTCTCTGTTTGCCCATCTGTCTGGGGGTGATAGCTTGTACTCATGTTCAGATTTGTCTTAACCAGACCAAACAATGTCTGCCAAAAGGCACTAGTAAACTTACTATCTCTGTCACTGATTATGACCTTGGGAAGCCCATGCAATCTAAAGATATCCTTAAAGAATAGTGCAGCAACCTCACTAGCTAAAATGGTAGATACTATTGCAAAGAAATGTGCATACTTTGTAAGCCTGTCAACCACTACAAAAATACTGTCTTTCCCTTGTGACTTTGGCAGCCCCGTGATAAAGTCCATTGATACACTTTCCCATTTTTGATCCGGAATTGGGAGAGGCTGGAGGAGTCCAATAGGGTGTGAGTGTTCAACTTTGTTCTACTGACATGCAGAACATTCCTTCACATACATGAGTACATCATCTTTAAGACCCTTCCAAGTAAATCTCTCCCTTACTTTACGGTAAGTCTTCATAAAGCCAGGGTGACCAGCCACTAGTGCATCATGTGCAGCTCCTAATATTTTCCTCTTTAGTGTAGATCCTGGCACTAAGAAAATTCTATTTTTGTAATAAATGAGGTTATCATGGACTTTGTATTCCTCATTCTGATTCACTCCATCCAACACATCACATGAAAACCGATCTTTAGAGTATTCTGTAGCCAGCTGGATCTTCCAATTCTTACATATTTGTAGCAAAGAGAATGTGGCCCAACGGGAGAGTGCATCAGCCACAACATTCATTTTTCCCTTTTTATACTCAATGTCAAAATCAAAAGATTGAACTTTACTCACCCATTTTTGCTGCCTATCATTGAGTTCCTTTTGGGTAAGGAAGTGTCTAAGACTGTTGTGATCAGTCTTCACAATGAACTTACCTCCTACCAGGTATTGCCTGAATTTGGCCAAGGCATGCATGATGGCTAACATCTCCTTATCATATATAGAGTACAGCCTTTCATGTGGCTGTAATTGTAATGTCCCCAGTTTTGACCCCATTTGCATGATGTATATATTGTAATCAATCGTGGTGAGGAGCTCAAGGCAAAATCCCCACCATCGATTTGGTCGTGTATGTTTCGGCAATGGGGATAATTGTCGATGGTATGCTGTGCTATAAGGCACATTAAAATTCGGCATCATGTAAACCCGCACATCAATTAAAATAAACCACAACTAGCTACGGCAGTGCAATGTTGAATGAAAAGGGCATGGTTCCAAAAGGATAAGGGGTGGGGGATGTCAAACCTTGGTTATGGGGGAAAAACCCATGTTTTGTCACCTTGTTGATTTTCCATCTTCCCTTGTTAACCTCTTTAATGCTTCAGCTGGTGGTTGAGGCAGTTATTGCCTTTGGTGGTGGGTGTGGCAGGACTGTCAGTCCTTTGCCCACATGCCCACTCCACCCACGTCTGCCCATTCTTCTCCCTCACGCACTCATCCCTGGTCAGTTCACTCTCACCATGATTTTGGTCTGCTGGCTCCTCACGCACAAGCTCGGGGGCGATTTTGGTCTCACGCAGGCTTTTTCTTCCTCTCCACGAGTTGCTAAACGCTCAGGCACTTGCAATTCGCGTCCTCTTGACTGATGTGCATTCTCACGCTGAGAAATTCCCTCCCGTTTCTCATTTTCGTGCACAGGAATTTCCTAGGTTTTACCCACGTCGTTTTCCTCTGCGGATTGGTGAATGGAGTGGCTGAATCCTTTCCCCATGGGTCGGATTGTGGGTTCTGCGTTGATTATTACCCATGCCCAGGCTGGGAGTCTGTAAAATTCGTTTCCAGCGTGGTCTGTGTGAGTCTTCCCGTGGTTCCATTGCCTTGGGCGAGCTGTTGATTTTCCCCTGTTGTAAGTGTGTTTGCTGCTACGTTTGGGAATTGTGGTATGCCGCTTCAGAATTCGTTTGTCCTGTTTAAGCTGTGACATCTAAGTAATTGCCTGAGTGCAATGGTTAGTCTTCGGACTGTGCTGGCTTGTCTTGGTTGTTGAAAGCCTGTGAAACCCAGCTGTGTTGGTTTGTTGTTTATGTCCCCTTTGCTATGCATAAGCCTGCAATTGACCCTTATTCCGGAGGAATCATGCCCAGCTCGGGGGTGGCAGCGTTGCTGAGAGATTGATGAGCAAGCTGGCCTATGGTCGGGTGGAACGTTGCAACGATGTAGCTGGTTGCGGGTGAATTCTTCACCAAAAGATAAGTCTGTTGTCTATACTTCTTCTCTGCAATTTATAATGATGTTAAATGCTGGTTTATGAATATGTGTGTTTCCGCTGTATAATTAAAGGATTATGCATCTGTGCATTCTTGTATTCTTGGCATTCCTGTTATGATGCCTGTTAAAGCTCCTAATTCCAGCATTGATTTCATTTGTTTATGTTCATGGGACTGTTTTCCCAGCTGTGTTGATGTTCGTCGCGTCCTCTTCGTCGGATGAGGGATGGGGACATGACAGTAATTTTCTGCTCTCAAAAGCAATGGGATGCCTATCTTGCATTAGGACAGCCCCGATTCCTACCCCAGAAGCATCACACTCTAACACAAAGGGTTTAGAAAAATCTGGCAAAGCAAGTACTGGACAGTTGCTCATTACTTCTTTCATTTTCTGAAAAGATTTTTCAGCCTCCTCACTCCAACTGAATGCACCCTTCTTAGTCAAATCTGTCAAGGGTGCAGTGTACCGAGAGTATCCTTTGACAAATCTGCGGTAGTAGTTACACAAGCCAATGAAACCTCTCAACTCAGTGAGGTTCCTTGGGCTGGCCCATTCCAATATGGCCTTTATTTTTTCAGGATCTACCTTAACTCCGTCTTGGCAGATCACATGGCCCAGATATAATAGTTCTGTCATACCAAATTCACACTTAGACATTTTGGCAAAAAATGACAGATCTGCAAGCATAGTAAGTACCTCCTCCAAGTGCTGTAAATGCTCTTCCCATGTCATACTGTAGATCAGAATATCATCAAAAAACACAAGGACATACTTACGTAGTTGTTTGCTGAATACCTTATTCATGCATGACTAGAAAGTTGCTGGTGCATTAGTCAAGCCAAATGGCATGACCAGAAATTCAAAGTAGCCAAAATGACAGCGGAAAGCTGTCTTTGGTATGTCTTCCTCCCTCATTCTAATTTGATGGTACCCTGACCGTAGATCTATTTTGGAGAAAAACTTGGCTCCATGCAGCTCATCCATCAGCTCATATATTCTTGGAATTGGGTACCTATTCTTTATTGTCTTTTTGTTCAAATCTCGGTAATCTATACACATTCGGAGTGTCCCATCCTTCTTCTTCACCAGAACCACTGAAGAAGCAAAGGGGCTGGAACTTGGTCTGATGAAGCCCAACTCAAGGAGCTCCTTGATGGCCTTCTCAATTTAATCCTTGAGTCTCTTTGGATGCTTATAAGGGTGTATTTTTATTGGAAGTGTACCAGCTTCCAACTCAATCCTGTGTTCAATGCCACGGTCTGGTGGCCTGCCATGTGGAAGGTCTTCAAAAACCCTCTTATGCTTCTGCAATAATTTTTTTATGTCTTTGGGCTGGGAGGAAACTTTGGCAGTTGTTCCCTCAGTGGTGATCTGGCATTCAACAGCCCACTCAATGTCTCTATGCCTCATAACAGATCTCATACTTTTTGCAAAAATTACTTGGCTGGGATAAGTGTTCATACCTTTCAATACCATTGATTTTCCCTCAGCATCCTTGAAACTTATTTGTGGTATTTGGTAATTTACAGAGTGCTCTCCAATAGAGTACAACCATTGTACTCCCAACACCATGTTGGTGTCCGACACATTGACAACATAAAAGTTTTCTTTCACAGTATAGTCACCTATGTTTACCTGTAGATCTGGGATCCATCGATTACACTCCATGGTATGGTTACCGGGAATGACCACAGTGAATACTTCAAAGGGCTCAGTAGGTAATTTTCTCCTCTCCACCAGGGATGAATCAATGAAATTATGTGTGGCACCCCCATCAACAAGGACTATAATTTTCTGCCCCTGCAGAACTCCCTTCAGCCTTAAAGTGTGGAACCTAGGCACTCCACTGAGCACAGCAATTTTGTTGTTGTTTTGATGAGGCTGCTCCTCTTCTTCAGCTGTTTCATAACCTGCATTCCCCAACTCAACTTCTTCTACCCCTTCTTCATCACTTTTAGAAAATACTTCAATATAATGAGCTTTTCCTTTCACACATTTGTGACTGGGAGCCCACGGTTCTTGGCAGGAAAAACATAGTTTCTTCCTCCTTAATTCATCCCTATCCTTATAGGAATAGTCTCTCTTCCCAGAGGCAGGAAATTTTTTTACAGGAGGTTTTTGGTTCTGAAATTTATGTGGCAAGGAAGGTCTGGGAGGATATTTGGTTCTTGGGATTGCATCTTACAGGTCTCTAGTCCTGCTCACAACTTCCTGCAGGGTGGTAGGTCAGTAGGCCTTCACCAAACCCTTCAATGGTTCAGCCAATCCTTCTGTAAACAAAAGGATCAGCCTTGATTCGGATATGTCAGTGACCATTACAGCCACCTTTTGGAACTCTGAGATGTATGCTTCTGGAGTTCCAACCTGTCTTATGTGTGCCAGATCCCAGAAAGAGATGTCAGGATCCCTTCTGTCAAATCTTTCTGTTAATTTTTTGGTGAATTCCTCATAGGTGATCACTTAGTCATGGCCCAATGTTTTCATGCCATGAAACCACAATTCAATGGCCTCCCCATCAAGATGTAGGGCTGCCAACTTAATGGCATCCCTTTCTTTCATAGGATTCAGCTGGAAATATGTATCCATTTTCTGAATCCAAAATCCCACTGAGCAATTTGAAGTGCCATCAAAATATGGCAGGGTGATTTTCCCTATGGCCTTCTTTAATTCATGGTTCTGATATGAATTCCTTGCAGCCCCTCTTGGCTGCCCCCTAATGTGAGTCTCACAGAAATATCGGAATGGCAAAGCCCTTCTACATTCCTCACTCAAAAATTGGTAGACAGAAAATTTTTCTTCCCATGTAGCAATGGTTTCAGCCTGGGTTTCAGGATCTTCTTTAGGGGTTTCTACAAATTTGGGCATGGTGGGTCTTGGATGCAATTTTTTTTCCTCTCTAAATTCAAGTGGCCTATTGTGAGGCCCAGTCTTGGAAAAAACACTCCCCCCCATGACCTTTCTTTCTTCATATTGGGAGCCAATACTACTCCCTTCCCCATCTTTCACTCTCAATTGTTTAGCCCAAAATTCTTGGGTCTCTTGATTAGACTGTATAATGTTTGTGGAGATGTCTTGCAAACCTCTCATCATGTTCTTAAAAAAATTCCTAAATTCATCTTTTTCATCTCTTTCTTCTTGAAACCTCCCATCTATAGATTCTAATTCCTCCTCCTGAGGAATCTTTCTTTTGGTGTCTGAATTGTATTTTGGGCCCATTATGTAATATCAAGAGCAGGTATGGAGGACCATGCTCTGATACCACTGTAATGTTCCAAGTCTGGTTTACAGACCTGAAAACTCTCCAATTCTGTTAATTGTATTAAAATTTCTGAACTTGAAATAGTTTACACAATGACTTCTCTGACTGGGCAAATAAGGGGTTTATTCTGGGAAATTTTGCAGACAAAAGGAGTGAGCAGCGGGAAGCAACCAAAGACAATAAGACATTGAATTTCCTCTCCCCTAACACATTTATATCTGGTTCCATTTAGGGTTCAGAATCCGCACTGCGGAAACGTACTACCACGATTCTGGGCAGCCAAACAGTGCAACTAAGGAGAGTAGTTTGGTCTGTTTCAACCAGGGGATTATGGAAACTTGCAGAGGTCATTCCAGAATTGATATAACATAAATAAATGATTTACATATTTCATTGAAGTTCTGGAAAGTTCTAATAAGTTTCGGGTGAATTTGGGATTTTTGGCAGTTTTGGCCAAGGAGAACCCTGCGCAGAGGAGGATGCAAAAGGGTGGTATGAACCCAAAAAAAAATGGTTCTGGAGGTTGATGTGGTAAATTAGTCCTGTTACTGACCTACAGGAAGTGATAGAGCTCAGTTTGGGTTTATAGAACCTATTTTGCATCAATTTCAATAAAACTAGTTATTAAAAACTAGTAATCTAGCTAGGGTCTTAAAAAGACTATTAAATCACCTCAAATTCAATTCTGTGAAACCTGAGATTTATAAAAGAGATAATTATGGGTTCTATTAACATGAAAATTTATTTCAATCCCTTTCCCATCATAAAATATTCATTACAACACTCATATTCATTCAATTCCTCCCATACACTGATAAAATAGGATCTTTTAATGAAACTGAGATGATATTATTTAGGGTATGAGATATCTAGACCTTATAAATCTAATTTTCAGAATATACTGAAACTATAGAACAGAAATAACATTATTTACTGACCATTACAAAAGGCTTCCAAAATTAAGGGGCAGGAGGCCCGAATCTTGACCAGCAGGGGCTGTGAGCATAGGTGAAGCATGGGATTCACTGGATCTCAACCTAAACTTTATGGAGGCTGTAATAACTTCTGGAATAAGAATCAATGGCTGAATTTAGTGCTCCATACCTGCAATAGATAGAAAGGGAGATAGAAGAGAAGGGAGGAGGGGTTTGGGGACCATCACCCAATGTTCTGAGGCACAACACTCAGAGAGTATGCTCACATAGCATAACCACAATATCAAATCATCCAAAATGATTCAATTGGGTCGAATTCATCTTTAATAGAGTGTTGAGTGACCTTCTTAGCAGGTGAGGATCCAAGGTGACCTGTGAGAGCAAGTCAACCCTCAACAAACCCTAACCCTAGCCACATAGGCGCCTCCTTTGGGAAATTTAGCAAGTAGGACCATGTGTAATTATTTCTAAATTCAATTCCTCCTTCATCATTAGAAACTGCGCCCTCACTAAATCAAAAGTTGCTTCTTTGGAGTTATGACACCCTTTTTGCTTTTCCAGACTCCTAAGGAAACTGTTCTTTCCTTTGAAAACTTTCCTACTTTTCTCTGACTACTTTTCTGAGCTCCATAAGAGGCAACTGCGCCCTCCTTTGAAAAACTTTCCTGCTTGATCCCTGACTTCTTTTTAATCTGCTTTTTGGTACTTTCCTCTTTGTTTCTTATGACAGCTTTTGTCATAGTGTTTCCTCTTTCCCTTCTTGGCTAGTAGACTTGTCCAATGCGCCCCACCTGACTAGGCAGCTTATTTACACCTCATAAATTAGCAATAATAATTAAAATGGAAAATAAAACTTAGATACATGCCTTACTTAGTTAATTATTACAAAATTTCCCTAGGGATCATGATTAATGTCAAATTTTGCCCCTCCTAGGAGTCCAATATGGTCAACATTTTAATGGCCACTTTGAGGGGACATGACATCTTTCCATGAATTTTTGTGATTTTTACACTCTCAAATTAGCCCCAAGATTTATGTCTAGGGATTACCCACTGGATTTCACTGCTCACAGCAAATTATGGTAATTTTTTTCACTCTAAAACATGGCTTCTTTCCTAGTTGTAATTTCTGCAATTTTTCACTGCTAGGAATGCATAATAGGTTGAGAATTGATGTCTGGTTGTTCCAAAATGGAATGGGGATGATGGAAAAAAATTACCATGAGAGAAGTTTACTTCCAAGTCTATTAAATTGATCACATACTCATCCATATGAATTTATGAATTTGCTTATTCTTCATTAATTCATGAGTTGATTTTTTCAGCTACCTTCTTGCAACAAAATTAAATATCAACAAGGGGATTCAAGGTGGGTTCTCAAGATGACACTTAGAAACAATGGATTCAATCCTGCAACCCCTCACCTCTCCCTAGTGGATACACACACAATCCATTCATTTTAGTTTCTTCCATAGCCAGGTCTTGGAATTTTATTTGCAATATAAATATTTATATGTTTTTTACAATTTCTCATTGCTTACTAGCACATGGATCGCAAAATATAAAATATTTTTCCTCTAAAGTCAAGCATTCACTAGTGCTACATTGGCCTTGAGATCCACACTAGGAATCATACATCACATACACAAAATGTTTACATATAAATCCAATACATTGTAAGGGTCAAAATGGGAGTATTACAGGCCTTGACCTCTGCGCTAAGAATCCATACTATCATATTTACATAGTTGTTACATAATATTTTTTGACACGTTCCAAGCCAAAATTAGAGGTATTACATATATCACTTCAAGTAATGTGTAAGTTGGAGCCTTTCTAACCCTCAAATTTTAAAATCATTATACACCTTATATTTAGGTTGAGTATAAAGAAGCTAGTCACTAAATCATTTTTTCTAAGATTTTGAAGTTAATAAATCTCACCCTTGTGTTGGATTGATGATCACTTATTGGATAAAATAATTAAGCATCGACAATGATTTGAAGCACCCACTTCAAACAACATAAGAAAAATACGAACTCACATAAACTCCAAAAATAAAAATAAAACAAAAGCAAAAAAAACATGGTTGTGATGCCACTATCAATACCATTGATGTTATATATCAAGGGAACACAAAGCCTCCTTTTCATAGGTCAAAAAATATATTAGTGTTGAGGGGATCATAAGAAAATACAAAATTTATTGAAGTAACAAGTACCACATGTATCTTGTATCCATTCACATCTTACAGTTTACTATTGGTATCAATGATAATCATATGAAGTTCTATATACACTTCTCACTCTGTTTGCTACATATGAGTAAAAATACCAAACAAAAATCATATGTTAGATAACTATCTTGATATCCACTTCTGTCTTTTAAATTTGTTTATTAGAGAATACTAGGCATGATAGTTGTGGCCTGCTAGTGTTAAATTTAATTACTATTGTGGTTGTAGTTTTAGTGGCTCATTGTTAATGGGATGGTCTTTCATGCATGTTAGAAATTAGTTTAATATTGATCAAACTTCATCATATAATTCATCCAAGTTGAATTCTCATTGTACTTCTATGCTAGTTTTATTTGAGAATTTGAAGAAAGAAATTTGACTTGATAGAAAGGATTAAATAAAATAACAAATCAAATTTACTAGATAAAGTAAGGTAAACAGTGATAAAACTTCCAACCAGCTCAATGTCCAATCCATACATATATAGAGCACTTATTGATTACTTGGGCAAATCCCATTTGATTTCAGTTTCAAACCTGAGAGCAGGTAAGCATGGCATCGATTCTAATTCTAGTCAAGGAAAGTGTGTCTTGGATAATTCTCTTAATGTAGTGTGAATTAAAGTGTTGTAAATATCAATATCAATGATATTTTGTTGAATATGTCAAATTATCCATGCCCAAATTGTTAAAACGTTTAGTGAAATTCTTTTATTGTATCCACTCAATATCCATTCAAACAAGTAATGGCCTTATGTACATTATCCCATAACCAAAAAATTCCATATGATCTTGTACCCACATCCATAATTCCTAAAATAAGGGGAATTGTTTCAAAAGTGCAAGTTTTTCTTTATTTTCCTTTTCTAAAATTATGTTGGAAGTTAGTTGTAGGTTGAATTGTATTTCAGATTTACTATGAATTTGATAATTTTACTACAAGTAATAATATAATTTCTTTTTAATGGCACCTATTTCACACGCATATGCATCCTTAAGGACGACCCTTTCTTTAGGGCACATGCACAGTTAGCATCCACCTTTCCCTTTAAGCTGCTTCACTAGCTCTCACTAAGGAGAGTGATTTAGAGAGTGCCTTGCAATATTTTAAACCACATTAAGCGAGATCACAAGGACATATACTGTGATGATAGAAATTTTCTACATATATGAATAATATAGTTCCCTTGAGCATTGAAGGAGGTGATGAATGTGGACCAAAATCCATCCCTATGCTACACAGTCAAAGCTCCTAAGGTAATGTTCCTTTTTATGTTTACATGGCTTCTTTATAGAATTTAAAGGCTCTTTTCCTATCTGGTTACAAGATTTTAGTAATTCAATTTAACACTTGTATAAGATCATCACGTTTTAACTCATACAAAGTAAATGCCACAATTCCATTCACCAATTATTATTGCACACATAGTATTCTTGAGCAGTTGTTGAGAGATGGGTAGCCATGAACTTCTTTAAGTTTCTCTGATATGGATTCATAGGAAGATCAATGCATTAATGGATTCTCTCTCTATTTTTTTTGTTTAACATCTGATTTTTTTTCTATTTTTCTTACTGTCAAATACACTTTTTATGAGCTATTCTTGCTATGTAATCCAAATGTTGAAGCTATGGTAAAGAAAATAACACTCTTGAATAGATTTTTAACCTTTATCCCATGTTTTATGATTAAAGTACAAGAATATGTTACATATAGGAAATGGAAGAGACGACCTTGTCATTCAATTCAATATATACATCCTATGACTATTGTTAGCACTGCCCTCATGCCTCTGATATGCACTTTAGGTGATTGCTAGCTAGCATGAATTGTTGGTCCTATGCAAGATTAGGTTGGTCTACAAATAAGCAGTGAAGCTATAGATACAGGAATACACAACCTCAATATTCATATTCCCAACATATTTGGGGAGAGTTATCTTAGTATCCAACTAGAAAAATAGTGTGTTGGTATTTATTAATGAGCACTTCATATAAAAGCTTGATAATGTTTAGGCATAGTGGGGCATAGTAGGTAGAATTAACCTTATCATTATATTGTTCTTTTAGGGGATATGAGGGATCTTTGGTAGATAAAAATAACATAAGAATGTGAAAAAAACCGTAGCAACTATGGTAGTGAAGGAACGGGAGGATAATGAGGGTGTTTGGATAAGTTAAGGTTAGGGTTAAAAATAAGAGCTCAAAGAACTACAAAACTCCATAAAATATATATATTGGATGCACAATTGAAACATAACACAAGATCCTGTGATCGAGCTGGGAGGGTTGGGTTGCCATGGACCAAATCTAAATAAATTACTTGGGCATGGCTTCTACTTTAGTGTGAAACTAAAGTAGGGGAGAGATGAGAGTAAGTGTCGATGTAGATCTGGATGGAAGGATACACTCTAATGAAATAGATTTAAAAAATTTCTTATAAGAATTTAACAATTCAAGAGAGGCACTGAGCCTTAGAACTATGATGGAGAGTAGGTCCTAAATAGATGCTATAACACCATTTGGTGTATATATGATCTCTGAAAAACTTGCAAACCCTAGATTAGAGTGGAAGCACACTAGCCAAAGGAAATAATAACCTAGATAATATTATCCAAAAAAAAAGAACAAGAATAATAGTTCATGCAATAGTTCTCTTTGGAAAAAATGGATTAATTTTATTATGAAGCTAACTAGTGTTTATATAATATTACAAATGGTCCACACAAATGAGGAAAATAATAAATAGCTTTGTCACTCAACCCTATGGTTGGAAAATGCATGTAACGACCAAGTAAAAAAAAAACCTAAAATAGGAATAAATCCCCTCAACCATTAATTTATAACGGGGAGTACACTAGCGAATTTGAATGCATCCTCCTTTCATAGTACACCTAGGTTTCTTGCATGTTTTATTGAGATAAACATGACCTTGTTAAAGGGTGCACCCTTCTTTGTGAGATCACCCAAAAAATCCTAGCACTCTATATACATTAGTTCTAAGAAAATAAAAGCATGGTTTTCTAACATTTTAGTGGAGTGGAGATATCTTGTAACACCCAGCCCTAGACCATGGCCTTTAGAGTGATCATGTTAATTGTGCATCACATATGGCTTGGTTTGTTTGATCGTATCTCAACAAATCAAAGTCATTCTCACATGGTGCATTGGTTTATGTTGTAAGAATGGTTTTATTAGATCTCTGGATGCTTATTATGTGGTCAATGTGAAGCTTTTTTCAATCAAATCTGTAATTTCTAAATGAAAAGGCACACATGTTCAAGTTTGTTTTATGGACATCTCTATAGAGTTTTAGGTAGAGTAGTGCTTTGTAAATGAGACGTTGTGGGTTCCTTTTCTTCACCAATAAGTTGAATCCATAGCTTGAACTCATAACCAATTCAAGAGATCCTTTATAAGAACGTAGGCTCTTTGGGCCATTGTTGTCCCAATTTGATTACTAAAAACCACATTGATATCTTGGTGAGCACAATAAATGTGAAAGGACTCGTACCATCTTGGAGTATTTGTGATTAATGATCCAACTTAGACATAAAAAGTGTTATGTATTGATGGTGCCATTTTGCACTTCATAATAGTACTAGAAAAAGTAATTAGTTCATAAAAAAAAGTGATCGATGAAATTGTCATTGAATTTTTACTATCACCGAATCATTTTCAATAAGTTTTTAAAAATCATAATATTTCATATATTTATATAAAGCGTAAAATTAAAAACTCTCCAATCAAAATTTGAGGTGTGGGTGCTTACGATTTGTCGTATTCAACTATCAAATAAAGGTTATTCAACTTATGATGAAATTATTAAGTTCAATTTATGTTAATATGATTAATTTGAAATTTAAGAGTGGGTGATTAAAATTCATGCTATATAATTACGCTGAAGGCGTTGAACAATGGAGACATAGTCTCACTACTGTATATTTGATTCCTCGTCGGTCTAGAGAATGGGTTTGGGACAAGTGTCTTGTTTTTTTCACATAGGGTTTCTTCCATAACAGAGCTAATAATTTGGGTTGCTTTTTCACATGGGTTTTTTGGTAATGAAGCTTGGAATCCTAGGTCACCGTCGCAATGCTTTCCCTTCACGCTTTGTCTGGATCCATCTTCCTGCGTTGGCACAACTTGATTTACAAGAAAAGATCCTATCTCATGCCAGATCCTTTTAATGCACCTCCCATTGTTTCTTGTCAATGACCTTCAATGCATCGCCCCACCATTGTTTGATTTCTCCTACCACTGGTCACCATGAAGCAATGAGGGGCAAACAAGAGACTACATGGGCATAACCACACCACGTATCTGCAAAAAGCAGGGATGGAACATCTATAACTCAACAATATCTCTGCATATTTGGCATACCCATTGCCATGTTTATTCTCACTATTTGAATATTTATCTTACCGAAGGACCTGGTATCATCTTGGGCTCCATGTGACTATGAAGTAGTCAAGGAGGAAAATTCACTACAAATAGATCCAAGTGGATTAGGAGATGTCTACGAATGGGGTTAGCAAACGACTACGAATGGGATTAGGAAGCGTCTCATGTGATGTGGCACGTCTACTATAGATTTACGATGTGGTATTAAGACACATCTCTCGTGATGTGACACAAATGGGATTTACGGCGAGGGTTTTTCAGTACTATGTTCAGTTCGTTGATTTTTACGCCCAAGTTTTGTGGGTTCAATCCTATCCTTAGCTCGTTTCTTCATGGCTGGGGTACTTATCTATTCTGCGGCTAAGTTAAGTGATGAAGATGATGGGCATGGAAATTAACTATGTCTTGTGAATTATAATGGCTCCTTATCACTTTTGGCGCTTAGAGGGTTCGATGTTCAATGTTTCTTTGATTATTTGTCACTTGAGGTGGTTAGCAGAGAGAATGACCCCACCATCAGTGTCATTCCATCATCTTTGTCATATCATCAACATCCCCACAGAAGTACTTGCATTCAATGGCTCAACAACCAACTCACCAAGCCTGGAGGATTTTTTAGTCCTGGTCCTATGTTCAACTCATTGATTTTTATGTCGAGGGTTTGTGGGTTCAGTCCTGTGTTCATCTCTTTTATTCGTGGTTGGGTCACTTATTTGTTGTGCGACTGAGGGAAGTGGCAAAGAAGACTTCGTAGTTTTCGCTTCACTGTAGGTTCGCCTCCATCAATGCTCCCCCTCAATGTGACATCAATGTAGCAAGGGCCATGGTTGCATTTATACTTAGACTTGCATCTTTATTTCTCTAGGTGTAGTCCATTTTTTTCATTATTTGTCACCGATCTACTGAAGATTTCAAATATCTTGTCAGACTCTTCGATTCAATGGATTTGTTGCACCTCCTTTGTCGTGCAAGGTCTATAAAATCTTGAGGTAACCATTCTTTGATACTTTTTTCCTTTCATTTTATAATCTTTCTTTTGTTGGTCTTCATTTACACTACGGTTTTTAGACGAAATGTTTTCCATCTAATCAAAATCACAAGTATTCTTTCACCCTATTGTATTGTTTTAGACAATAGTTGTACTAGAAAACATTCGATTATGATTTCAATTCCATCGAATGCATAAGATTTCCACAATGGGAAAGTTAATCCTTGGAATTTTTAATTTTAGTCGTTAATTTCTAGTCCATAGACATAATTTATACAATCCCTTTAATGATATTAAAACAAAAATAGACCATCTTGTAGATATTTTACATTGGATTTATTGCTGGTTTGAATCGCTATATGTTTAGTGTCAATTTGAGAATTTCATTGTGCAAGTTGTTCATAATTATTGTTTCCAACCTAGTTTTCTCCAGCAATTGAAACTAGAACAACTAATTAACATGAAAAACAGATACACATATCCCTCTGCATGGATTTATGTGGACAATTCTCAATTTTTATTTTTCCTGAATTTTTAATTTTAGTCGTTAATTTCTGGTTCGCGGATGTAAGTTATACAATCCCTTTAATGATCTTAAAACAAAAATAGATTATCTTGTAGATATTTGACACTAGATTTATTGCTAGTTTGAATTGCTATATGTTTAGTGTCAATTTGAGAGTTTCATTTTGCAAGCTATTCATAATTTTCGTTACCAATAGAGTTTTCGTCGGCAATCAAAACTGGAAGAGCTCATTAACAGGAAAAATAGATACATGCATCCATATGCATGGATTCATGTGGAACAATTATCAATTTTTATTTTTCCTCTATGGATTTATTACAAATTGTTCCACACGAATGCTTTAACTCATGTTCAGGGGGTTCTAAAGTCATTTCAATTTGAGTGGAGCTCCTTGCTCTCCAATCGAAATTTTACACTAAGAGAACAACAAAGGAAACTGAGAATCGCTTAGAGGAAACCCTAAATGTTGATTTAAGACTTCATACAAGCTCTCTTAGGACAATTCTTAAGACAATGGATTTATTGTTTGTTTGAATTGCTATATGTTTAGTGTCAATTTGAGAGTTGCATTATGCAAGTTGGTCATAACTGTTGTTTCCAATAGAGTTTTATCCAACAATTAAAACTGAAACAACTCATTAACATGGAAAACGATACACACATCCCTTTGCATGGATTCATGTGGAACAATTCTCAAGTTTTATTCATGATTTCAGTGCCTTTAAATTCATAAAATTTCCACAATGGGAAATTTAATCCTTGGAATTTTTAATTTTAGTCATTTATTTATGGTCCATAAATGTAATTTATACAATCTGTTTAATGATTTTAAAACAATAATATAATATCTTGAAGATATTTTACAGTGGATTTATTGTTGGTTTGAATCGCTATATGTTTAGAGTCAATTTGAGAATTTCATTGTGCAAGTGATTCATAATTGTTGTTTCCAAAATATTTTTCTCAAACAATTAAAACTGCAACAACTCATTAAGATGGAAAACATATACACACATCACTTTGCATGGATTCATGTGGAAAATTTCTCAAATTTTATTTTTCTTGGATTTTTAATTTTAGTCATTAATTTCTGGTCCATGGATGTAATTTATACAATCCCTTTAATGACCTTAAAATGAAAATATATTATCTTGCAGATTTTTTATTATGGATTTATTGTTGATTTGAATTGCTATATGTTTATTGTCAATTTGAGAGTTTCATTGTGCAAGTTGTTCATAATTGTTCATAATTTTGTTTCCAACATAGTTTTCTACAACAATTAAACTTGGAATAGCTCATTAACATGGAAAATAGATACATGCTTCCATTTGCATGGATTCATGTGATAAAAATTTTAACTTTTATTTTCCCATTGTGGATTTATTACAAATTGTTCCACATTAATGCTTTAACTCATGTATAGGGGTTTTGAAAGGTATTTCAATTTGAGTGAAGCTTTGCTCCTTGCTATCCAATTGAATTTTTACACTAAGAGAACATCAAAGGAAATTGAGAATCACTTGGAGAAAACCCTAAATGTTGACTTAAGACTTCATGCGATCTCTCTTAGGACAATTCTTAGGACAGTGGATTTATTGTTGGTTTGAATTACTATATGTTTAGTGTGAATTTGAGAGTTTCATTGTGCAAGTTGTTCATAATTGTTCTTTCTAGCAGAGTTTTCTCCAGCAATTAAAATTTGAACAACTCATTAACATGGCAAACAGATACATGCATCCCTCTACATGGATTCATGTGAGACAATTCTCAATTTTTATTTGTCCTTTGTGAATTTATTACAAATTGTTCCACATGAATGCTTTAACTCATGTTCAGGGGTTTCTTAAGTCATTTCAATATGAGTGAATCTCCTTGCTCTCCAATTGAAGTTTTACACTAAGAGAACATCAAAGGAAACTGAGAATCACCTGGAGAAGACCCTAAATGTTGACTCAAGATTTCATGTGATCTCTCTTAGAACCTGCAAGGTCTCTTCGAACATGCTTCCCATGTTGATTGTTTTAGATCTTCCATTTGTCATGTGAAACTACCATCTATTGTGTAATGTTTTCAGGTTCATATGAGCATTGTTTTGAGGGTTTCATCTTCCATCTTAGGACTGCCACTACCTAGATTTACTATCTTGAGGGGGGGCGAGACTTATGTGAACCCTATTGTTCATTGCTTAACATTTTTTAGAGGGAAAATGTTTATTTTGTGGTTGTTGTTGTTAATTATGAGTATGTCACTATTGGTTGAGGCTTCCTTTGTTGGTCTAAGTTCTAATATGCCCTATAAGTGACCACCACGTGGCATTGACCTTGTTGACCAATATCTTATTATGTATATTCATAAAGGGGGGTTTTAAATTGTGAAAAATAAGGTCAATATATTGCAGGTATTAGGGGTCCAAAGAGTAGGGTATGGGGTGTTTATAGGTATTAGGGGGGATATAAAAGGGGGTATCTAGCAAAAATAAGTAATATTTTCTAAAAGAGGGTTTTTTAATTGTAAATATGTATTGGGGGGATCAACAAAAGGATTTTCGTAGGTATTTATCAATATCTAGTGAAATTGGGGGTGTTCTTTAATATCCCATGAATGAAGGTGCTATGATAGTTTCACTGAGTGAAGAGCCCGTGGTAACCAATAAGACCTTCTAGAGAGGCTGCCGGGTCTATTGTTGTTGACTTGAGGTATGCTATTACCTGAAGGTGACCACCACTGCAATGTTTAAGGGTTGTTATGGTTGTCACTTCTATTTGGATTATGTTTTAAGACTTCCCTTGTTTAAATAGAAATGTTGTGAGGTGCCCTTCTCCCTTTTACCATCTTGGTTAAGTTTTGAGGTTGATATTTGTTGTTGTACCTATTCTTGCACCTATCTAAACCTATCCTACATGTTTTTCTATCTCTCTCTCTCTTAGGTATGTACAGACCCTCATGTAAGTTTCAGTTTTGTTTCATTTGTTGACTTTCCTCTAAGAGGCATATACTATTATGAAAGATAAATTTGTGAGTATAAGGAAGGTCCCAATTCACCAAGTAAGTTATCAAACTTGTTCTTTTGTGTTGTACGTTAGATCTGTTACTGCTACTACGATTTTGTCTAATTAATCTTACTATTGTTCCTACTTTATTGATTATATATTTGTATTTGTTTAATGTTTAATGTATTCTTCAACTTTAACTTGGTCATATTTGGAAGTGTTAAAGTCGAAAGAGACAAAAATTATCTTTTACGTTATTAGATATAAACTTGTCTACTATACTATTTTGTTTTCGATACTCATCTTGCAAAATATAATTTTGACTTATTTACTTAAAACCCTTTTTTTAACAAATCACACCCTCTTTGGGAAAATGCTAAGAAAAACAAAACAAAACCAACATCAGATTGTCACAAAGATGGAATTCTTGATTGCTTGGAAACAAGTGTAGATGTCTTCAATTATGAATCATAAGAGTGTTTGTTTGGAATTGGGGGAATTACCAAAAAGTAGGAAGTTAAACATAGATTCATTGTTGAACATTTGAGTTTATGTCTAAGGGATGGAATGCAAATATTCTTTTGGAGACTTCTTATGACTTGCAAGTCGTACTCTCTTAAGTCTTGCAGGTGACACAGGGGGTAAGGAATTTGTTTAAATTTTCTACTTTCATAAACTTGTTCCTTGTTTTTTTGTGGCATCCCTTTACAGAGCATTAATTTTGCAGAGGCAACAACACTTGGAATTCCCAAAAACTGCCTCACACTCAAAGATTAGATATCGAAGCCTCAATTCGTACATGATACTCCTTACGCCCCTTTTCTTTCACTGTATACTCAGCATAGCATACTAACTTTGAAAATTATCATAAGTGTAGGTCCAATGGAAATATGTCTTTCAAAATAAATGCAAAGGTATGCTCCTGCATCTAAAGTTTACTGTGTATACCTTTTCCTCTTTAAAGAAATCCCCTTGCTTAAAAATATTGATGTGTTTCATGGAACTATTTTTTTGTCCTTCAAGTTGGTGGCCTCATCTCTTTGTTGGTTATGAGATTTGTGAATAGGATACCTAATATCTCCACAAAACTAAAAATTATTATTGGGATGGACATTTCACATGGTTCTCCGGTACATGCAAATTCACCTTCAATTTCAGCGGCATGTCTCTTTTACATACTATGAAAGTTTTTAACTAAAATTGACAGACACTTAATTTTAATTTTTAATATATGTTTTTATCTGGTAATGTTTTATGTAATATATATTATTCCTTTTCTTTGAAGATATTATAATTTCTTGTTTAGTCCAATGTCACATAGTTGTATGATCGTGTTTTATGTCAGTCATATAAATGTTATTTAAAGAGGTCTAAAGTTTTCTATTTGATTTTAGGGAGGACAAGTTATCGAGATTCCATACATGTTTATGCTCATGTAAGTGTAGAACCTTCCCTATACAATCTCAGGAAAGTACCTTAGGACACTAACCAATGGAACATATGCAAGCTTAACTGCACAAGCTCTATCACGTGGCACTCACCTCAGCTTTATGAAAGGTTTATTATCACTTACCTTTTCCACACATTATCGAAAACCTAACCAGGAAATCAGTTTCTTTTTCTATTCCCCAATTATCATTACCATGGAGTCTTTTGACACTATATTAACATGTTACTAATAAATTTGCATAATATATATCAGGAAGACACTGTGGGTCAGGTTTCTTATCCTCCAAAATCCTTAGCTCTGTTTATTGTTCCATTCTTGTTCCCTATTTTTGTTAACATAGACCTGAGTTGTGCTCATTCAAGCGACCTTACAATGTTCACTATGTGAATATAGGAAACCCTTTCTTGCACAAGGTCCTTCAATATAATGAACAAACCTTTGGTTGCCATGTTACTTTAAAAGAATGGGCATCTGTCTTACTACCAACACTCTCCACTCACAACTGCCTCCACTACCATTGGTTTGTTGAGTATCCCTGGAACTGCAATAGCTGGGGAATACATACAGAGGCTTTTCACCTCGTTATTATCACAATAGGATTTGAGCCCAAAATCCGACGAAAGAATCCGACAACATCCGACGTAAATTATGTTTTTGTCAGAGTGCAATGATGAAAAATACTGTACGTTCCGAATTTTTTTTTTCATCTTACAGAGTCATCGAATTTTTGACTTTCCTCCTCGTAGGTTTTTCAACAAACATTAATGTTGATTAAGGGATGTAACATCGTTGGATTTGCAACGAATTTGTAAGGGATTGTCGTCGGATTTTCAATGACTAGGGAAGGTGTGGTCGTCGAACTTTCAACGAGCCCATACTACTTGTTTCAAATTCGAAAAAGGCATACTTACAATGGTAACTAGGTTTAGTTCGTCGGATATCCGATGACCGTGGAATTATAAATATAAACATTTCGACATGTTTGTTATAGAAGTGATGGATGGTTTACAAAAATGATTTATTCCTTGAAAAATGGTTTGCAGAAATTATGTATTCCTTGATGGACGTTTTGAGGAATTGTTTTATTCTTCGATGACCAGTTTGGGGAATTTTTTTCTTCGATAAATAGTTTGCGGGAATTTTTTTATTCTTCGACAAACCACCATTTGAGAAAATTATGATCCGTGGAACTTGATTTTTTAATATTGTCGATAGTATTCATTCATGAATTTTGTGACAAAATGTCAAATAACAATATTCCTGATCCAAACGAAGAAAATCGACAATTGCTTGCTAGACTATGGGATGTACGGAAATGAAGGGGTGATGGGAAATGTTATTGTTCATGTAGTCAATGTAGGGGATTTAAGAGGATAAGAATATTGATCGCAATAGCCACAAAACATCGTAGGGAACATGGACACGCTGAGGGGGGGAATGAATATCATCCATTTGTAGGTTTAGCATTATAATTTTTTTTATATTTTTTTTCTTTGCTAAATGTATGTATATTTCTAATATTTCCTATAGTAACTATTAAATATTGATGTATTCATGTATCTATAAATGAAATACATCCTATGACATATCATGTAGAGAAAGTTCTTTCAGAACAAGCACCGAAGGATCATGGAGCGTCTATGTTTAATGGAGAACAAGTGATTGATCATATTGAAGAAGATGATCATACTGATAACGTAGTTGAAGATGATGGTACAAATACATTGATCCATGATTCATTTAATGTTAGAATGGATGATGAATATGACAATAATAATGAAAATATTGATGACTTTGATGATGTTCACGATATACCTCTTCTCGATAAGGCACACAAACCCCTGTATGAAGGCTCCAAAAAATTCTTCTCTCTGCTATATTGTTGATAATGAACTTGAAGTTTATGAATGGTGTTTCAAACATATCAATCACACGGATGCTAAGGTATGTAAAATAATCCATCACATATATACGATCGTCATAAAGTTTATATTTATTCCTCTAATAATTGTATTGTTAATTCATAATTCAAATTAATACGGATGAAGTGTGTTTCATTAATATTATTTATATATTACATTAACTCTATTTTTATTTTTATTTGATGTAGCCTGATAGCTGAATTTTTGTTACCACCATCAAATATTCTACCTCACACATATCGAGATTTATCTTCCATCATGAAAGAGATTGGAATGCATTATGAATCAATTCATGCATGCGCTGATGACCATGTTATATATTATAATCAACAGGAATTTGCAACATAATTTCCAGAATGTCATATAAGTAGATATCGAACAGATCAAGTAACAAAAAAGGTGCCTCACAAGGTTCTTCGCTATATTCCCATCATTCCACGTTTGCAATGACTATTCAGGTGCAATAATATAGCGCAATTTATGGATTACCATGCCAGGAACAGAAGTCAAGATGATGTTATTTGAATTCCTGTAGATGGTTATGCTTTTAGAGATATGGAGGAAAAGTGGCCTCACTTTAAAGAAGAACCACCTAATCTTAGGATTTCTTTGGCAGCAGATGGTGTTAATCCATTTGCACATATGAAATCCATTTACACGGTGTGGCCTATTTTTGTTATCAACAATAACATTCTTTTATGGTTGTTGATAAAGAGGGAGCACATAATTTTTTCGATGATTATTCCAGGTATTTTTTTTCTACAACTATTTTATTTCTGATGTAGTTGTGGCATCTCATTTGTCATATTATGTTTCCTAATTTCATATATATATATATATATTATTTTACCTTTGTGCATGGTATATATATATTAATGGTTCTCATAATTATATATTTTATATGTACTTCAAATCAATCAGGTAAGTTCCAAGTCAAAGATATGAATGTATATATAGAACCTCTTATAGATGAGCTACTGAAGTTATATAATGGCATCACGATGTATGATGTATCTATACCAATACGACAAAGGGAATTTCAATTCCATGCAATGATTGTATGGAGAATACACGATGTTCCACGGTTAACCCATTTTTGTGGTTTGTATTTTTAAGTTCCACTTTAATTTAATTTAATTATATGAAGTAGTTAATATAGTTTATATATAGTTTTAATTGACATAGATATTCCATATCTATTTATTGTAGGTCTTCAGACAAAGGGTAAATTTTCATGTCTAGTTTGGTCATAAGATCAAATCTTGTCGCTCAAAAATCTTAAGAAAAGAGGTGTTTGATGAGTATAGGAATTTCCTCTCTAAGAATCATAGGTATAGAACAACTGAAGAAAATATTTTCAATGGAAAGCATGATACTGCATTAAAACCATGGAGAATGACACCTCACCTTTGGAAGATGCAATACAGTAGAAATCGTCAAGCTGGTACGTATGGATCATCGTATATGAATTGTTATGTATTTTAATTTTTATTGTGAGTTGTTTACTGTAGTGGCCATATTTGATTTCTACAATTTATTTATAAACTAATATTCATGATGTCCATCATGATCATGAAGGCATTAATGGGCCTCCACGAGGAATGAAAAGTTATCCTATACAATTCAACAGGTTGCCCTACTATGACACCTACAAATTTCTCATCTATTTTGATACAATGCATATTGGAAAGAATGTGACTAAAACATTATGGCAACTACTGGAGTTAAGGAATGAGAAAGATAAAATTGTGAAATCTTGCAAAGACATTCAAGAAGGCAACCATGCAATGAAAGATGTCATTCAATTTCATAGCAACGGAGACCAAATTAATATAAACTCAATTCCATGGATGTTTACGGAGCAACAAACTAATGTTGTCAAAGAAGTAATGCGAAAAATTAAATTTCCCACTCGATTTTATGCAAACTTGAAGAATATCATAACAAAAAAATGTGATTTTGTGGGGGCTAAAACTCATGATTGGCACATCTTCGTCAAGGTAATTATTATTGTTATGTCCATATAATTTTTTTTCATTTTATTGCATAATTTTTTTTCTTTTTTGTATACTCTTTGTTTAAAAAATGACGTGGTTTGTATATTGATACAATATGTTCTACCTCTCTCTCTCTTGGACAACTTTGAGGATAATGTGAAACAAGTTACATATAATCTTGAGAAACACATGAGGTAAATATCGATTAGTTGCTTGTGAACTAATTCATGTTATGCAATTTAATGTTTTTTTGTTAATTATCGTTATTGGTTTGTGTCACTTGTATATGGTTGACATCTAAAGAAATCCATAAAGAAGATATAAAGTATTGGAGGAGAGAAATTCCTTGTCTCATGTGTGAAATGCAGAAGCATCTACATTTAGCATTTTTCAATGCATAGAAACACTACCTCATACATACACCACGTTGAGGAGATTGAATTGTGTGGACCTGTGCACTCAAGGTCCATGTGGATGGTTGAGAGGCACTTGAAATTTATGAAGGGTTTGGTGAGACAACGAGCACGTGCTGAGGGTTCTATGATGGAAGGATATATGGTATACGAAAACATGTTGTATGTTAGTGAATATCTTCCTAAGTTAGCGTCAAAGCTCAGTTTACGTCGCATTCGTGATCCAGACTTTAATGACTATTTTGAAGGGGAGTACCTGAAGGGAAAAGGTAGATCAAGGAAGGTGAAAGGTAATTATTAGCTAGTGGATGTTAATT
>LPNX010119614.1:414784-478978 GCA_001517045.1 Pseudotsuga menziesii
TCATCATCGTCATCATCATCACCATCTTCATCATCATCATCGTCATCTTCATCATAGATTTCAACTTTTTAATATTTTTGCAAAGTTCACATAAAAAATATAGTAGAAAAAAGATTTATGGACACACAATTGTAAAAGGATTTCATACTAAAGTAATATTTAAAAATAGTTACGCCTTATAAAATAAATATGTTCATAGTACAATGAATTGTAAACTTCAAAGAGTGGTAAAACGATAAATTAAATTTTAATTTTTAATGATTACGCTAATAGCATAATGAAATGTAAAATTTAAAGATCAGTAAAAACGATAAATTATGACTTCATAGTTTTGTCATGTGAAAGATGATTTGAAAAACCTTCACACTTTTGTTTGTCAATTACTTATAATGTGAATCTCAAAATTATGTTTGTATATTTGTTCTATATATTTTATTTACATTTAAAGGTTGATCATTCTCTTCCCCAACCAAAATTTTCACATCTTCTTTCGCCTTAGTAACTAGTATTTTCTTTACATTTAAAGCTTGATCATTCTCTTTCCCAACCAAATGTTGTACAACTTTTTTCTCCTCAATAACTAGTTGTTGTGTAACGGAACAAGATCCGAATAAAGCTTCTTTCTCACCAATAACTAGTGTTTTGTAATGGAACAAGTTGTGAATAAACTAGTATTGCTTAGAGTATTGTATACTTTTTTGCAAACAAAATGATGCTTCAACTAAATCCATGGCTTATCGTAATGGAAATGATGGTTCTTTCATATTCCACCATAGATTGTAGTCATATAATATACATGAAAAATATTATAGAATAAGGTAACCATGTGTTCCAAATGTTTTTTAATAGTAATTTTATTTGCCCCCTACACGTTTTGGTATTGTCATTGATAATATGGATTGCATGCTTTTCCACAGCTTTTTTCCATTATAAATGTCATGTCCTATGTCAATTTACTTGGGATGTTTGTAACATTTTTTTCATACTATATGTAGATGTGTGAAATACTTATGAAATATAATCGAATACAACAATTAAAAATGAGTGTAGATCATTGTGAGTAATAATCAGCCAACACTTGGAGGGTATCTAAGAAATTTGTTTTCCTTGTGCAACAAGTAGAAGAATACCACTATTAGAAAGGATCTATTATCACATTAGTGAAGTTTCATTACACTTTTGGTGGCAGTGCCAGATTAAAGAAGCCATATGAGAAATTGGGGTTTTTCCATATGAAGGGAAACTGGTTTTGATTTGGGGATAACCATGATGGGTTACATTGCTTTTTCGCATACCATTCCAAAAGCACAAGTCAAGTACCGTAACGGGTTTTGATTTGGGGATAACCATGATGAGTTGCATTGCTATTTTCCATACCATTGCAGAGGTCACCACGGAGGTCGTAGCGGAGGTCAAGTAGCTGGAAAAGGAGGTCGAGGAGTAAAAGTAGTCACATAGGAAGTCATGGAGGTCATTCAAGGAGGTCATCGAGGAGGTCTCTCAACAATGGTAAATTTACATTGTTATGTATATTACCATCAATAAAATGATCATATTCAGTATTTAATCACATCTTGCTTTGACTATAGATGTTGATGCTTCAATTGGAGATTACAAAGCCACAACATAAATCTTGTACCCTAGGTAATGATTTATGGCTTTTGACACCTCTAGTTTTCCAATTGACCAGATATCCCATCATTATTCGAAGATTTCAATCCATTTTGTTTATGCAACACATGGATGGATAAGTAGGAGTGAATAGTTTCCTTTTTAACTTGATCGTCCACTAGATTTATCCATGAAAATATCCCCAGTTTTAGAATTTATCCCTAGAAGTTATTTTGAAAAACATCATACTCATTTTTTTATATCTAAAATGTCTTGCAACCTAGCCATACTGTATTTTTCATTTTTCACGTTTGGATTTGCACAATTGAGTAAAAATATGAGTTTGGAAAAACAATAACAATAATAAAAGAATGACACACATAGACATGGTCTCCATTTAAACTCGTGAGTCCAAGCATGAATACTTAACTGTTGATTATACTCACATAGTAAACTAGATTCCTATTAAGATGCATCTAGTGGGAAATTAGTAAACCTACAAAATGTAAAAAAACATATAGTTCTTTTGGTTTTGTCACTAGTACAAAATAAGAATTTAGTGATTACATGACTAAAAAAGTTAGTCACCATAGTTTTTTCAAGTGGTTTACTACTAAATTTGAGCAATTTTGAGTGACCCAACTATAAATGACTAAATTAAACAACTAATTTAGTCACAATTAAAAAAATATGATTAGATAATAAGTGACACATTTAAAAATGACTAACGTAAATGACCAATTTAGTCACGGAATAAAAAATGACTAGCTACAAGAATATGAATTAGTTGTTTATGCTAGTCATTTTTATTTTTGTCAATCCAACGATATTGCAAAATTACAATTTTGACAATGAAGTGTTACAATTTACTAAATTTTGACATTATAGATGGATTCTCTCTAAATCCATCTGTAGTGTTAAAATTTAGTAAATTGTAACACTGTAGATGGATTCGTGCCACAAGTGGTCTTTGATGAACCAATCCTAATTAACATATCTCTACATAAGTAATTTGTGTAGGAAAAGTACAAGAACATGTTGACCATATTGCTACGTCTAATATTCCTGGCCATTTTGTATCCCTAAGATTAAGAAAGTGGGACCTAGACCAGCCAAGTTATACCCAATACTACAATATAATGCATACTTCAAGGAGGCTGTGGATATGTTTAATAACATGTCAATATCAAACTAATTAAAGACCAATAATCGACCTAAATAGAAAACTTCTATTGTACCAAACTACATCTAGACATCTCTAAAAGTAAATAACAGTGACAAAGTACGATTTGTTTTTGTAAGCTTTGTAGAAAGATTATATTATATTAAAATATATAAAGAGTACAGACATAGGATTTTCATTAAGTTCCTCATCCCTGCATAGTTTTTTTTGGACTGACAACTGTCGAAATAGAAACTAGGACACCTATGCCATGCATGGAGAATCAAGTTAAAATAATCAACTTTTTCCTTCCATGCATGGTCGACCAAGAAACTAGAAATAAGGATTATTCCTGAGTATATGATCAACAAATACAGTCTATCAAAATGAACCATCGAGGCTTGACAAGATAACCAAAAAACCAGCAAAACTAACAATATTAAAATCATATCTATCTATCAATAGAAACTAAAAGATAAAAACGAGGGGGTTTACTCAAAATTGAAGGCCACTTCATCCTTTTATGAATTCTCCTCGATTATGGGACATCGGTATTCTCTGAGTTAGCTTGAGAATCCATTGGTGGCCTTCTTGATAGGAAGCGACTACATCTTTATGTACAATGACAGGTCCAAACTACCATTGTGGCCCAATTTTCTCTTCTTGCAACCACTAGTGGAAGAAATGTTGGTCTTATCCAAGGTGAAGGAGGGATATTGTGCTCCAAACATTTCTAAGGTCTCCATATGTTTGGCAGGTGATGAAGGACTCAAGGAGGGAGAAGAGCTTCCAGCTGTAGCCAGGGAAGAAGAGGAGGGGGGACTATTTTTCTCATCCATGTGTTGGGCCCTTTGTTGGGGCCATCCGTGTGTTGGGCCCACTCTCCAACCCCCCATGGTTGTCCATGGAGAAGATCAGAGCTGAGACTTTGAGCGATTGCATGAGAAATTTGCCTTATTGAGTAATATCTTATCACATTCATTCATAAAGGGGGGTTTTTAATTCTGAAAAATAAGGTCAATATATTGTAGGAATTGGGGAGCAAGGAATAGGGTATGGGCAGTTTATAGGTATTGGGGGCTATACAAATGAGTTTCTAGTAAAAATAAGAAATATATTGTAAAAATAGGGGTTTTTTAATTGAAAATATGTATTGGGAGGGGGGATTAACAAAATAATTTTTGTAAGTAATTATCAATATCTACTGAAATTAGGGGTATTCTTTAATATCCCATGAATTGAGGTGCTACGACATGGTTTCACTAAGTGAAGACCCCATGAGGGAGTGCGAGGCAGTGAGACGAGGGTTAGGATTTAACCAGTGAAGAGAAAAAACAATTGCAGATCTCTTGAATATGATGATAAAAACTCCTAATCAACTACATAAAAAATAATAGTGACAAAGTACGATTGCTTGAAGCATTATATCATAAAACATATAAATATATTACATATTGTATAGTTACACCACATACAATCCACATACATAATAAAACATATAATATAACACAAACGATATAAAAATAAACAAATATATAATATAAATACATATATATAAAATAAAACATAAAATACAATGTCACACATAATAATATAAAATAGACAAAATAAATATAACCATATCCTATACAAAACCATATGTTTTATGGTATACAATCATAATGCAACATGTAAACTAATAATGATCATTGCAATATGATCATAACACCATGTCGACGACCTAAAACATATGACCAACCTCTTCTTGAGTTCATTCATGGAGGATTTTCTGAATTCATGGAGATTTCCTCCTCCAATTACTCAAATAGGATTTCGGTGGTGCCAAATAACCATTCCAATTAGACCATTGGCACCAATTATTTTTAATTGGCGGGAAGTGAGGATGGTTTGGTGGGTTGTGAGAGAAAAATAGTTTTGAATTGAGTCTTAGAGGGATTTTTGGGTATTTATTAGGCCGCGATTGATTCTTGTTAAGGAAATTGTGATTTCTATTAACAATTTTTTTAGGGTTTAGGTTTTGGGTATATATTTACCATTGCTTCCATGGATATACGAGCATTAGATAGAACTTGGAATCTCTTGAAGAAGAAAGTGATAAATTCTACAACTTAGAGGCAAAATCTCATTTTTCCCTTACAAAATTGTAGTTTGGTTTTAATATAACCTCATAATTTATTTAATATATATGTATATGTCATTCTCTAATAACCATTGCAAACTTGCTTTTGATTGCATCCTTAATTTTTTGATTGTGTGAAAAATTAAATTAATCAATTTATTTATTAGTAAATAAATAAAACAAAAGTAGGAGCTTCGAAGTGAATTTATAGGCAAGGGATTAGTTAATTCCAAACTAAGTGTTCCTTACGACCAACTTTCACTCTCAAATCTAAAAACATTTTCCCCAATTCAGGCACGGTGGCCTTCGAGGGACAAGCCATTATTCAGGTTACTCTCTTCTTTTCATCTATCAATTTAGTTAGATGTGTACTAATTAGAGATGTTGTACAATATTTTTGTTTTTTATTTTCTCAAAAAGGAAACACTCTATATGAGATTGCAACTTTAAAACCCTAATGTCCTTTTTTTCAATTTCACGTTTTGTTAATCTTTATAACAATATTGCGTGGATTTTACTATGTATGCATGACTAGTTTGTATATCTATCTCTATTGCTTTGAAGTCATCCATTGTGCCCTGCTAGACTTTGTAGAGTTCAGTTTTATGGTAAAATCTGATTATGATTGTTATGATCCATGGGCAGTTGACGCCTTCTTATTCTTGGATTTTTCCACCTTTTAGATCATTTTAAAAAAATAGATTCCTGTAGGTCATGGAATTTCAGACATCCGTAATCTTTTTCTTTTTAAAGAAAATTCTTTCATTAACCATTAATTATAAATAATATATACATGAGAATTTTTTTGGGTTAAAAGAAATAAGAATTAAACTGAGGCTACTGCGGATATTGATTGCCTCAAATTCTAAGTGATGTAATTCCCATATCAAGGAAAACATATCATTCTACCACCCAAGTCCAAGAGTCCATAATTTAGTGATGCCACCATAGGGAATGAAAAGGTCATAAAGATTAATAACAAAATCATGATGGTAGAATATCATGTGGTTGTAAGGATCAATCCAGTAGCAGTACAATCATCCATGTATTTATTATGTTTCCCTCCCTTCCCCTAGGTGGGTATCTCAGGCTATGGTACATCCACTTTCCAACCATCAGTTGTGGGGCTTTTCAACTTCAGAAATAGTCAATGCCAAAATATAAACCTTGTTGTTCAAATGCATGGGTTGAAGGATTCTAGGCCAACTGTGATTGTAATCCCTTGTAGCATGGATTGATTTCAATCAAGGCTAGCCTCCATTCTCCATAAACTGATGAGAATAGGCCGAGGGGATGCAACCTTATGTATCACGATAGATAAATCATCAGATTATCACATTTGTTGTACAGGAATAAACACCTTATAACCGAAGGTCTGGGGTTACCAACATACTCATGAAACTTGCAGGCAATCGACTCTAGAGTGCAGTAAAGGAAATAGGAAGATAGGAAAGACTCACCCGATACACAACGGTTGATACTAGCTTGTCCTCTTCCGCTCTGCTTCTCCTCCAAAGCCTTCAGTGATGCTTCTCCTTCACCTGTCAAGAGTCAATCCTCCAAATACAAGATGATACATATATATAAACAGGTTAGATAAATCATATACAGAGTGCTGAATCATAAGTATTTATCAAACCACAATATATGAGAAACATTCAAGCCACATATGGAAGAAGGATTCTCTTTATTAACAATAATGAAAGAGTTCAGATTACAACCCAACTCTTGAGACAATGACTCCTCTGCAACCAAAGGATTCTAAGTTCCACTACTCCAAAGACTTATGAATGAACTCCACCAACATAACTTTTCTCTCCAAGTGTATGTGATTAACACCTTCCCCAAGGCCTATATTTATACTTGGTGAAATAAGGCAGCTTCGAAGGTTGAGGAGGTTGAGACAGTTAAGGTGATTAAGGTTAAGGGCTTAACTAATCTCAAGTAATCGCAAGTTTTAATTTTTTATGTCAAAGGAAGGTGTACGTGGGTATCAATACTGGCAACTCGCGTATGACACGCGAGTTTCTCTAAGAGTAACCCGCATACAAATTTGTACGCGAGATGCAATAACCGACACTCGCGTACAACACGCGAGTTGCATATAAGAAGAGTCGCGTACAGGACTTGACATATTTAAAAGGTAAAAATAACCAACTGGATGGATGACAAATGTAGTTCATAATAATCCCATCTATAGTGTTTTGGGCAACCCTCAATCCATAAATGTCCTTTTGTGTGCCAACATAGCGAATGTCGGCACTCAGACGGAGAGGTGCCATTCAGGTGGGTAACAGATGCCCCCTACTGTGTGAGGTCAGAGGGAAGCGATGGCCGAAATACATTATAATCTTTATCTTTGGAGAACTCAAAAATCCAATGGAGCAGAGAGAGTACCTAAAACAAATACATAGTAATGTCATATACAAAGTTACATATGAGGTTGCTATGTTCAATTGACTGGAACACTAGCTCCTTTACAATATTTGAGTACATCATATGATACGGGTATGAAACCATGTATATTACAAATGTGGATCGAAGCCACAATATACAATCATGATGAGTCTTCAAAGATCTGGAAGCTGTGTAGATGAATAGAACATAATCGTGCGCAACTTAGTCCATAGGTGAGGAACTAAGGTCTTCATAAATAATCCCAAAGAACCAGTACAATCCAAACCATGTGAATAAGGGTAAGTTGAAGTCAAACATGGAAAGGATTCAACAGTTTGTCAATCAATAGGTGATAATCGACAACTGAAGCAAAGGAATTCACCGATGATAAAAGTGAATCCTGAGGTACGATCGTCAAAACTCTAGGTCTTCATCATCAATAAGTACTGAAACGGAACCATGCTGTGATAAGGAAGGCAATAGATCCTCCAACGGATCACAAGAGTGACTAGGAACTAGGCAAAAGAAGGGAGACACAATAGATAACATATATAACAATGATGGGATCAGGATAGAGATCAAACATTGGGTGAAGTCCTTGAACAATGAGCACGACACAGAGATGACCCAAGGCAGCGATTAACTTATAGATAGAACAACTAAACTTATTTGTCATGTAGGAGACATGATCAGATTCCCCAGGTATAACGAACAGGAGGAGGAGTAGGAAACTCAAAGTAATAGCTGAACAAAAAGTGATCACTGAAACATGGATATCGGAAAAGACAAAAAGTGTTATGTTCAAGGAGGGCATGCTGCCACTACTGAAAACAAGAGAAAACTTCTTCCTTACCTTCCATGTTAAATTTTAATGAGTCCAGGAAAGTTAACTCGGATCCCTATTCATTTTTTAACAAGCTTGAAGAGAAGGGAAAATAATGCTTGATAGTGTCACTGATTCGTGGATTTAATGAGCCCAAACTAGTACATGCTCAGTAGGTGTTTTCACATTTAGAGAGTCTGAAAACTCCAAAGAAGACTCCAGGGGGGTCCTTTTTCGTCCAATTTAGTCTCCTGAGGCCGAAAAAGTATAAAACATACCAAAGAAGAACTCTCTTAGCTTCCGAAGAAGTAAGGCGCACCTTTTTCGTATTTAGTCAGGAAGATCCGAAAAAGGTTAAATTACCACCTACCCAATGCTCCTTAAAAAGCAGCATATAGCCTGAGTTTTATGAGTGTGAAGGAAGGCAAGATCACTCGGAAAGATCCATTTGATTACGAGAAATGGGGCTTACAACAATAAACTCGATGCTTTGTTCTTTAGGATTTAATGAGCATGACAAAGACATAAAGTACACTCAAAATCTTTTTCATGTTTTGGTCCAGAGCATGAAAAAGAGAAAACTAAGCTCATACCAGGGGTTCCTTTTCCGTAAATTTAGTCCCTCAAGTCCGGAAAAGTGATAAACCTATGCCTGAGAATACTCTTCTCAATTCCGAAGAAAAGAGAGGGATCATTTCTCGTATTATTCCACATGGTCTGAGAAAGCGATAACCTACCACCAATGTGGATGCCCATTCACATATTCTTATCGAGCCTGAACGGAGAAGTTTACTCGGCAGTCAAGTCTATTTTGAGGAGTCAGACCTGGGCCTAAAGAAACTCAATATCTTTCCCGTGAAGTTTTAACGAGTTCGAAAAAGTCAACTCGCGGCCTCCTTACTGTTTTTAACGAGCTCGAAGGAGAGCAGAAAGAATGCTCTAAATGTGAGGAGACGAGTCTCATAGATAGGCAAAACTAGTTCCAAGCGCAAGGAACAAACCTATGCATAATGCAAGGAAAGTGAGTAAGATAAGGACATTCAGGGAACGTCTCCTCAAGGTAAAAGGTGTCGAGTTGCAAAGGCAAAATGATACAAGGCTTAGCGATGATGAGAACAAAGATGAGGGCTTATACAATGAGTTAAAAGCGTGGAAGCCGGCATCAGGCTCATAAGCGCGAGCAGGGCACATGCAAATGCAATTACGACTTGAACAACAAGGCGAGGCCAGTAAACAATTGTGAATCCAACTACAAATCATTTCTCCAAGAAACAACAACATCAGGATCATATTCAGAAGAAAAGATCCGATGCAGGTCACTTTGGCAGAAACACATGTGACTTTGCTATCTTCTACAAAAGGTAAATTCAAGGAAGAATCGATTGAAGAATATTCTATAGAACCAAGGCTCGAGGGTTTATAATCAGTAAGATCAACCTTAGAAGGAGAGAAAAAATCAACAAGGGATATAGAGTCTGTAGGACCAAACTCAATATCACAGGAGTTAAAAAATTCAAAAGAAAAATCAAACTCGTCAAGATCACTGACTTGCTGTTTGAAGGAAGAGTCAAAAGACTCAACAAGGCCAACATAAGAAGAAAGGTCAGGCTTACTAGGCAAATCAGGGTTAGACTTAGTCACAACTAAACCAACATCCAAAATAAGGTCAGACTGTATCAAAGACTCTAGGAAGACTTCATCCAAAGGAAGGAGATCATCCGAGATAGGACACATGTCTAAACTTTCAAATGGATCGACAGAGTGGAGAGAAGGCTCCACAGTCTGTATAGGATGACTCACCTAGTCAACTGCTGGGACCAAGTCCTGAGAAGGTAAGCATGAAAACAGAGGCTGCTTCTCAGTAGCAATTGAACGCAAAGGACAAGAGGCCACATAGCTCACCTGTGGCAGGGTAGTGTCTATAGAAACATTGGGAACCAATAAAGGAAAGACCTGGTCTCTAGTTGGGTCAAGAGACGGATCAAGAAAATCCAACTAATCGATAGTGACAATTTCTTCACCATGATTAAAGTACATCACACGAAAGAATGTTGACACCACAGCTTGCATGGCATAGACATAATCACGTCCAAGGAGCATATTAAAGTCCAAGGGGTCTTCTATCACCATGAAGTCAACTAAGACGGTCTTCCCACCCAAAGTAACAGGTGTTTGAGCAATAATTCCCAAATCTATACAAGTTCTTCTATCAAACGTCAGTAATTGACTAGCAGTCGACACAAGGCTGGAAGATGCCATGCCTCGCCAAGCACGAGCAGACAAAATACTAACTGAGGCTCCTTCATCAACAATACAACGAGCAATCGTGTATGATTCAACTTTGACCTTTATCTGGAAAGGTGCATCAGAAGGAAGGCGCGGCTCAACTAGGCTATCCCAATCAAAGGAAGCAATCCGAGAGCTTGGTGGGGGTTGATCTGAAGTGAGTTCAGTGCCCCCTTGTTCAGTAAGTTCTGAACTGGCAGTGAAGAAAATGTGACTAGAAGACACTTCACTCTCCAAAGGAAGAGTGGGATTGATCGACAATGGAATCGATTCAACCGCTTCGTGAATGTCACTCTCTGAAGGGAGAGTGGGATTGACCAAAGATGACATTGGTTCAATCACATCAGGATCACTCTCTGAAAGAAGAGTGGGATCGACCAAATCTGAGGTTGGTTCGACCACTTTATCAACCAAAGGTTGAGTAGGTTGTTGAGAAACTATAGGTTGTTTAGGAGAAGGAAATTCTTGAGTCTCGGACCACACTCTTCGCACCTCTGCGATAGTAGGGCACTGGTGAGTAAGATGATCTCCCTCGCATAGCTTACAAGGGAACTTAAGTTTGCACTTCGAACGACTAGTTTTCTCAACGGTGTCAACATGACTAGCAATGGCTGACTATTTTCTCTCAACATGACCTGCAAAGGATGAGAGTTTGCCCCCAGCATGAACTACAGAGGCTGGGTGACCGGGTCCAACCTGACTAAGAGAGGCTGGTTGTTGAAAAGCTTCCGGATGTTCAAAAATGGGATGACCATGAAACCAAACTCTTCGCACCTCCGCAATAGAAGGGCATTTATAAGTAAGGTGGTCCCCTCACAAAGCTTACAAGGAAACTTGGGCTTGTGTTTTGAACAGGTAGTATTTTCAACAATGTCAACATGAATCACAGTGGCTGACGAATTGTCTTCAGCATGAACTACAGAGGCTGAGAGACTGGGTCCAACATGACCTACAGAGGTTGGAAGGGCACCACCAGCATGAACAACAGAGGCTGAATGGTTAGGATCAATCTGCTTTGCAACAGTTGAGTGTGTGCCCCCAGCATGAACCACAGAGGTTGGATGGTGAGGTTCAACTTGACTTGTAGAGGTTGAACGGGTGCCCCCTTGCTTATGTGCCTTCTTCCTATTCCTCCTTCTTTTACTCCTTTTAGACTGCCAGTTACTAGTATCAGTACTTTCACCACATGAAGTAGAAGGAGGAGGAGAATCAACTACAGTTGAAGGGGAAGCAGTGTTTTGATGCCCTTGATATAAGGAGCTCACTTGAGAAGCATCAGGAACATTCAAGACGGTTGGAGTGGAAAACAACAACACCGGTAGCCCTAGGATGAATCCAGGTAGATTCAGGGTGGCCATCAAAGGAACACCAACATTCCTTGTGAGAGGAATAGAACAAGGAGTTCCCATTATGGGGATCTCTTGGTTGGTGTTCAAAGGGGTGTTAGCCATAGTTTCAAACTAGGAGACAAAGTCTAAGGTTGATAGGCAACCAAAATTACAAAGCACACACCTAAAGGCACACTAAGTACAGACAAACCACACAGCACTCACTGAAAATTCCTAAAGCCAAACAGACAAACAGGTATAAGATACACATTCCAAAAGAAAGCTGATAGACAGTTACTTGGCGTCCCTGTAGATTTTCTTAGGCACAAGCGGAGGAATCACCCACCGCCCTGCCACACCTTCTACCAGGGTTACCTTCCAAGCCCGTCCAAGGTCAACCAGAAATAGCCTTCCGGTGTACCTATGTATGAACCCTAGATGTCAAAGAGACTAAAGGCTACCTTAACTATATTGATAGTCTGGGGGGACAGTCGTCAGCCTGGTTCGTACACATGGGCAGGGTAGCAAAGCCCGAAACCCTGTCTAAGACAGAATCCCCATATGCGCAAAAACCTTGGTTTACGCTTTGACAAGGAATCGAAGGGTTATCTCCTCAGTACAAGTCTCCACGCGGCCTCGTGCTTAACTCCAGTTTGAGAGGAGCTTCCCAGATACAATCAACGTAGAAAAGGATTTACCTAGCGTTTGGCCAACTACGTCTGAAAATTAAATACTTGTGGAGAGTTAAAACTCCCTATCCCACAAGTCTAGCCTAAGCTAGTTGGTGTATGACCCTATAAAATAAAACTTACTAATAATTTTTAAATTATATCGTTTATTTTAAGGGTTGTTTTTAGTCAGAGGGTAAATGGCATGAAACTTATGTGGTGTTTTGACTCAAAGTTGAAACAAAATGGCTAAGCAAAGAGATATGAAATGCAAAAAGCAAGACTATTCTCTTTTTCTTTTTCTAAATATATATTGATGAACAAATGCAAACGATAAAGAGAAACTAAGACTATGTTTTTTGTAGTTTTTGAGATTATATTTTTAAAACTGAAATGAAAACTACTTATGCAAAAGCTTGACAATGTTTTTCTTTTCACTTTTTAAAATGCTCAAACTCTACCATGCACCTAAAATGCACTAAACTTGAGTATACTTGGATCTAATCAACTGTATAAAATAAACAAACTGAATTAAACAGGCTAAAAGAACCAAGAATCAACCAACAAAGAGAGACTAGGAACCCTAGCTTGGGTGCACACAATGACAAAAAATCACTGTAAACTCATAAAGGTAAGTGAGAAACCAACCACTATCAAAAAGATAGACTGGAAAAACAATGCCCAAAACCCTGATCACTGATCCGGACAAAGACACTTCACCCTATATCCCAAATAGGCCAAGCTACTTCAACATGCAAACAGAAAACAATCCAAATAGAAGAAACCCAAGGGGCTTTACGAAAAAGCACAAAGTGTGGTCACGGTGGTCTTCAAACTAACAACACAGTATCTATAAAGAAAGCCAACTAACAAACAGGAATTATACAAAGACATGGACAAGCAAACCCTAGCCTAAAAAATCCCTATTTCCAGGCTTGTACGTGACTGTATAGAAGGGAAACTCGTGTATTGTACGCGACTATCCAAGAGAGCAACCTGTGTATGCAGGCCTCTGTACGCGACTGTGCAGAAGAGCAACCCGCGTAAAGGTACAAAATTTTTCTCAAAAAATAAGAAAAATCCACAAGACTTTCAAACACTATGATAAGTATGAACCAGGATAAAATACCACACACCAACTTCAAAGCAAAGACTGGTCAGGGGTGACAGAAACAACCTACAGCAATCTGGGCTCCCCAGCAGAGTCGCCAATTCTGTTGTACAGGAATAAACACCTTATAATTGAAGGTCTGGGGTTACCAACATACTCATGAAACTTGCAGGCAATCGACTCTAGAGTGCAGTAAAGGAAATAGGAAGATAGGAAAGACTCACCCGATACACGACGGTTGATTCTAGCTTGTCCTCTTCCACTCTGCTTCTCCTCCAAAGCCTTCAGGGATGCTTCTCCTTCACCTGTCAAGAGTCAATCCTCCAAATACAAGATGATACATATATATAAACAGGTTAGATAAATCATATACAGAGTGTTGAATCATAAGTATTTATCAAACCACAATATATGAGAAACATTCAAGCCACATATGGAAGAAGGATTCTCTTTATTAACAATAATGAAAGAGTTCAGATTACAACCCAACGCCTGAGACAAGGACTCCTCTACAACCAAAGGATTCTGAGTTCCACTACTCCAAAGACTTCTGAATGAACTCCACCAGCATAACTTTTCTCTCCAAGTGTATGTGATTAACACCTTCCCCAAGGCCTATATTTATACTTGGTGAAATGAGGCAGTTTCGAAGGTTGAGGAGGTTGAGACAGTTAAGGTGATTAAGTTTAAGCGCTTAACTAATCTCAAGTAATCGCGAGTTTTTATTTTTAATGTCAAAGGAAGGTGTACGCGGGTATCAATACTGGCAACTCGTGTATGACACGCGAGTTGCTCTAAGGGTAACCTGCGTACAAATTTGTACGCGAGTTGCTCTAAGGGTAACCCACGTACAAATCTGTACGCGAGATGCAATAACCGACACTCACGTACAACACGCGAGTTGCATATAAGAAGAGTTGCGTACAGGACTTGACATACTCAAAAGGTAAAAATAACCAACTGGATGGATGATAAATGTAGTTCATAATAATCCCATCTATAGTGTTTTGGGCAACCCTCAATCCATAAATGTCCTTTTGTGTGCCAACATAGCGAATGTCGGCACTCGTATGGAGAGGTGCCATTCAGGTGGATAACAACATTGCTTCAAGTTGGAGGTATTCATAATAATCTCAAGTACCAATGCTTGTGATTGTGAATCAATCCCCTTTCAACTCTTGATTGAAATGTTGAAACATCACATTCATCTCTATGCGAGAAAATATGTTTAACTCCCTTTCCCGTCTATTATGATTTAAGCCCATTTTCAGGAGGATATTCCTTAGGCATTCTTTACGTTGTTATTGTGTTTTTTAACCATGGAAACTTATCAACCTCCAAAGAATATATCCAATAGCCCGAAAGCTAAATATACCAATAACTTGTGACTAAGCAAGGGAAAAAATATTCCAAGTCTCATTGACAGTGAAACTCTATCCCATGGTCGCCTACCATTTGGGATAATATGTGCATCCCTACCCCTTTTTAGTGTTGAACATGTGACCTCCATAGAGATAACACGTGTTCTTAACCATTAGGCCCACTCAAGTGCACTTTATGTTGATATTGTTACCTGTCTTTTGTACGAATTCTATTGATCTATTCTAGTTATTAGCGAGCATAAAGATAATTTAATTATCTAGTGAAATTCTTTTTCCTAGACTATTCTAAGTTGTACATTGCATATCTAGTTGATTCTTGACCATGGGGATTTGAGAATGAAAATGTGATAGTCTATAAAATCTAATGATTGAAAGATTCTCTTTTTACTTGCAAATTTAAGAATGTGAATATTACTCTTTCTTGTTGAGGATGAGGTGATGGCTGGGAAAATATATTGAAGGTGATGGTCTATTCTTTTAATTTTTTGCATTGTAATATGTACCATAATTCTGTAATAAAAATTCAATTATCAAGATCAAGGATTCTAAATGTTTGAGAATTGATGAATGTTTCCTGAGTATGGTTTGTTGTGACATGGATCTTCCATCTAGAACTCCATTTTTTTCCAAATATAGATGCTTATAATGGATCAGGTAGAAAAATTATGAATAATTAATGTGGCTTTATGTTTTCCATATGCATACGTATTCTCAGTTCAAACTTGAAATCAAGAATCAAGAAGCGGAATTCTCACAGAAAGTAATAGGTGTATCTGCAATTGTATCTGATACTCCTAGCAAAATATATATCTATATTTCTATTTTGGGATTTAGAGTGCTTGATGCAGTAATTATAATGTTGAGGTGCTAGTCAATGGAAATGGGGAGGCATACCTTGGACATCACAATCAATCAAACTATCAATACCATGTTGAACTAACTTACCCCTAAGTTATATAATAGAGGTAACAACATAAGAAACACAATGAACTTCATTATTGTGAAAAGGAATGATTTTAGATAGGAGAAAAATAAAAGTATGGTGTTGACGTTGCTCAAAGTTGGTTAGGATTAGAAGGAAACACTTCTCTTGAGTGATTTGAATCTACATTCTGCAATTTTGTTAACAACATGACCAAGTGTCAATTTTCATTTTCCATTATATTTATTTCCTTGTTAATTACTGTACAACAATGTTCCACCAAGTTTTGGGGACATAGGGACATCTTGCAAACGTATGGAGAGAACACTTAAATTTCAGATAACACGATAGGAAATGTCTACATAAATATATTAAAAATATGAAATTAAATTATGCAAAATAATTTAGTTTTTTTTTAATTTACTTTTTCTTGTAAAAAATCATAATTTCTAATCGAGATGAAGGGACATTATGTTCTACATATGCATATAGTATTTCAAGAATGATTAAGAGAATAAATCTATTGTGATAGCTCAAAAGGGAGGATCTTAAATCCACAATCATTTCTTTGTTAGGACTTTAACCTCTTACCAAAACTAGTCACAATCCTTCTTTAGATTTTGCAAAAAAATATTACAGGTCTTTGAAAATATTACCATTCATTTTGAAAAAAAACCTGAAAAGTACTATCTAGGTCTATAGATCCTCAAAAAACAGTAACCATAAGATCTTTAAAATCCTCTATTATCATATGAATGTATTAAAAAAATATATCCATTTGATAAACAATGCTAATTAGGTACATACATAACCCTTTCATGCAATTTTACCATTCCTAGCTTCCTTCACCAGCCAAGTTGCAACAACTAGCTAGATGCTCTATATTGAAAGAAAATCAACCTAATAGATGAGCTCTTTATAGGCATGAAATAAAGAGATCGACTTAAAAACTATTGTGACTATTTTTACCTTTTCAAAAATAGGCTCAACACCAAATTAACCATCCTAAAAGTCCCCTTTATCCACTTTTTAACAACGGATAAGTCCCCAAAGAACTGTATCTTGTACAATTTTTTTTTCTACTAACAGTTTTAACAACAACTTTAATGCTAAAAGCTATACATAATTATTTGTACCACCTATAAGACCAGTCTTGAAGCTTACAGTGTAAGCTTTATTGAGGAATATAATGCCTCCAATCTGACATGAAGGGTAGGTTCCTTGGATTCCACCATTAGAGTTTTGTTTTTAAATATGCATAGTCAATAAAAAAATTAATTTTAATTTTTTGTACATTTCATGCAACGACATTCATGACACAATTGGAAATTATATCATTTAGAAATTGGTATTAATCGTTAAAAAAATAGGATAATCAATTATTATTTTATTCAAGCTTCTCACTATAAAAGCATTAACATCCAAATCAAAATAAAATACAATAAAACTTATTATCAATCTGTACCTTTGTTTTAGGTGTAAGAATGTATTGTATTTGCATGCTAGAATGGAGTAATGGAAGCCCCCTTTGTTTTATAATGGACATGGGTAAAATATGGATACAAGAGACTCATCCCAAACCATAGGTAAACTTGGAAATGACAACCAAAAAGGTATTTTAGTGTTTCATGTTGGCTAAATTATGGGCAGTGAGGTCTCTGAATTCCTAGGCAAGTAAGAGATCCAAGAGAGCCAACAAGATGCATATACAAGTATTTATACAAATGTGTAAAAACTTGGTTATAGATAGTTGGGATTCTATAATAGTGCTAGTAGGCCATTGTTGGCATCTCAAAATAGTAGGTGTTCCCAAAAAATGCCAAAGGGTACATATGTATATCACTATTGGAATTCCTAATCATAGGTGTGGTGTAGAATGTAGATGGTCATGTGTTTTGGGTTGTTACAGTGTGTGTGCATAGAGTGTTGAGTTGTATAGGTGTACATGCACATGATGCCAAGATAGAGGTGTGAAAGTTGGAACATGGTGCATGCACACCGTCATTTACACGTGTACTTGGATAACCCTTTATGTAGTTCTATGTTGTGTTATTACTTGTAAAATTATTGTTGAAATAATTCCCAAGTAGATAGATGGCAGGGCTTTCCTTGTATCTTACAATTGCTAGATTAAATTAGTTGATAAGTTTATTACATAAATATATTTATTGACAATGATAAATGATCATCAAAATAGACTACCAATAAAAACTTAAAGAATTTAAGACTGTCCTTACAAACAATACCAAATTTTTTTACTCAAATGAATGCCAGATTGCATCTAAACATTTGGTATGCATGAAATGTCCCCAAGGTAGAAAAATGGCATTAGCATCCAAAGAAATTGATATTTTATGTGAACTTTGCTTTTGCACATGATGTTTGTAAAACCTAGTTCTTTCCACGATTCTAATCATTTGAAAAAAATTACTTTCTTGGAATCCTTGTATGTATCTTCTTGTATCTTGTTGTTCCTTGTGATGTCTGTTTTCATCAAGAAAAGGTCATATAGAGTCTTGCAATTGATACTGGATCTATTTCTCCATCTTGTTCTACTATGATGTTTCAAAATGGTTTTTGTAAATGTGTGAAAACAAACTTCAATTATACATTTATTTCTCCTTAAATAATATGAAACTTAGTAATGCACAAGTAAGAAATGAAAAACAAAATTTGTCCTTGAAACTTGCTCTTGTATACAGCTTCAAAATGGATGAAACAAATGTGTTATGTTTTGTTGACTATAAATATACAATTACTTCTCTTTAAAGTTTAAATAATAATGAAGCTTTAGCTTGCAAGGTGCATCCCAAATGATGTTTTTTAATGCATACAAGATCCTTGTTCTTTCACTGTGATTGGTAGCACGTAAATTATGGGCTTCTTGATCTTAAAGGAATATTCAGTAAGTGCAAAAATTATCTGCAATAACAATGATCTCCACATTGTTTTTCATGGAAATGAATGGGAAACTCACAATCCCTAAAACTGTTTGAGATTCATCACATACAAGGAGTGATTTTTCTTATAGTTTTACTTATTTAGATACTCCTCAATAACTTCTCTATAATAGGGCACCAGACTTCAACACATTGTATGTTAGCAATAAATTCTCCCTTCATCAAATTAAACCAATTAGATTCATATAAACTTAGAAAACATATGTCTTGGAACAAACATGGACCTCATTTCATAAGAATAAGGATCCATTCCCTGGTTCAATGAATCATTTATGAAGTCATATTCCTCAAGCATAAGATAATTTCAAGCATTTACCAAAGCTATGATGTTGCACATTTTAAACCCGAGCATGATCAATTTCAAATGATTGTGTTTCATTCTATTCAATAACTGTTGTGATGTCTTCACTAACAATGAATTCCATTGGATTTATCCCATTTCATTAGAAGCTTTGATAACTTTTGCAAATGCCAACTCTCAAAGTTATACACCTCATTCTTTCTTATAAAATCATTGAGATATCTGATAGAAATATTTATCACACAATCATATGTGGAATATACTCTATTATTTTTATACATTTTTATTTGTAGATGTTGGTATGTTTAAGATTTATATCATTCATTAACCATGGTTTTCATTCCTTTATATATATATATATATATATATATATATATATATATATATAAAGTAGCAAACTAAGTTTTGTTTCAACTATACCCAACTAATTTCATTTTGTTTGCGTGTTGTTTGGATGAATTGGAAGCATATTGTTTTGATCCAATTTTAGGTTAAAGGGAGTATTATTCTTCTGCGCTTTGTCTGGAATGGTAGGGTTTCTAGGTCGAACTTATATATCATCATTTCATTACATAGGAAATTCAGAAATATATAAATGAGTCAATGAGGAAATGTAGATGTTTTGTCTTTGTTTTTCAGTTCATACATTTCTTTGACACATGTTTGAAATTTTTTTGTTGTAGATTTGTTAATGCATTTGGACCATCTTTGTGTCCTTTTTATAGCCAAGAGGAGGTTTGTTAAAGGAACTCTTAATGTAAGTATCAAGAAGTAAAGTAATAATATCTCAAAACATTGTAGAAGTGTCCCCAACAAGGACCATCAATTAATCCACATGATATCCTTTTTATTTTATGTTTTGCTAACATCTTTGCTAATAGGTTTTTTTGTGGTGGTATTTGTGTTTCCCTCTATTGGGTTAAGCAAGTTAAACGTCTTTGAACACATAGTGCTTAAAATTTGGAACCATTGGAGGTTATTCCTTCTCTTGCATAATATTGACCTGAGGATGTTGTTCCTCCATCTATGAACTTGCACCTGTCATATCAAGTAGATAAAAAAAAATCCGCTATGTGAGGAATAGAAACTGCATAAAAAAAACAAAACCCTATGATTAAAAGCATATGGAGTCTAATAATATGCATTACTTTCATTATAAATGCAATAAAAGACACCATCTAACTTCTCTGTTATGGATTCCCAGTTATCTTCCAAACACACTTCTTCCTTCCAAGCCATTCCTTGCCTAAGAAGATCTAATGTTTTTGCTATGGGATATGTGCATTATTGCTTCATTAATGCACAACCATTTCATAGTTTACCGGAATCCACATTCTATTGAATTCTTGGGTCAAGTTTAGCTTACATGGATGTAATACAAAAATAGTTTAGATATAGAAAAATAAATGCCTATAAATTAACAATTAACTTACACCTATCCCATATGTAAAAGCATAAGGAAATGGATTTAAATCTGCCCATTTTTTGTACAATATTAATTGTAACATCAATATAAATGCCCCATCATTTCATTACCCAAACAAATGCGCTTTTACTACAAGCATATAAATGATTCTCATTGAACAACACCATTTCAATGGAACCAATAGCATGTTATTATAGCCTTGTATTTCACAACTTTGCAAGCAACAAATTATGTATATGACATCAACATAAAAATTGAGATAAACATGTGGCAATACCTTATATGTTGTGTCCAAACCAACATTAGTTTCCACAAACCGGTTCTTCAGACTCCATTTGATGTTACAAGAAGTCCAATTACTTGCCATAAATAAAGAAAATTTTACATGATTCTAAAACGCAGTACATCAAGATAAGTGCCAAGAAAAACACAAGGAATCAATGTTTCTTTCTCTAGTTTTCCATATATTATCCCATGGATAGACCTTTTCCTTGAAGGAAATACTTACCTGGGACCGGGTTTAATCCAGTTCTGAAAGACTAGAATACATAGTATAAAAAAATAAGAGAGGTGGACAGTGTCTACCACCTCACATGGATGTTCTCAACATTTTGGGTAGTATATTATCAGTATTACACAACTTGGATGGGTTATATGTAGGAAAAAGAGCATCTTGAGGAGAAGAACATTCAAATGAGAAGGAAACTCTAGGTTGGAAAAAGGAGAAGAGGCCCATGATCCATAAATTCCTAATTTTTATTGATATAAGATGATTGGAAGGGAAACTTGTATATAGTTGGTAGGTATCCCAAATCTATTTAATTGCAACATAACATGGTTAAGTAAGATGAAAACACAATGTTAACCCTATTTTTATGTAGGCACTATTTGCATATGAGGCAGATGTAAATAGTTGTGCAAAAGGCATGTTTCTCACATTATATTATTAAGCCAAAAACAAAGCAAAGTCCACATATTATTAGTTACTATTGCTCTTTATGATGTTTTCTAGCATGATGGACTAGCTCATACAATTGATACTTCCTCATCCTGTCGTGCACTGGTTAGCTTGCTTGAGGATAAACCCACATAAGACATTCAAATTCGGATGTCAATATGTGCCTTAAAAAATTTAGTTAAACGCACCAGGACAAATAGGTGTGTTTTTGTAGAGGCAAGTGGTATACAGGTTGTGCTAGAGGTTCTCAGTTCAATAAACTCATATATAGTTGGACATCCATTCAATCACCATAGTTGTCCCAATGGATTTCCAAGATAGATGACCCACAATTCTTACTTTTTCATATTGATTTTTCTTCTTATTATTGAATGGGTTTCTGCACAAAAGTCGCCTTGGGGTCTCATGAGTTGCAAAACATAGGAATCTTGTAGTCTAGATTTGCTAGCATATTCAATCCTCCCGAAGGAAGAATATATCACCTGAATCATTGTTGATACCATGAATAATGGAAGGAGAATCAATAGGGTCTCTACATATACATATAGAGATAAACATGAGTTGTGGGATAATTCCTTCACATTATTCATGAACAAAATTCATCATATTAATCTACAACTACCATGCTTCATACATTATGCAGAAAGGAAACATAACGAGAAACAATAATCATATTTAGAGAATTTCATTACTCCCCCTAGATGAGTAACTTGAGGATATTTTCATACAAATTTAGGTGACTTCCTTCACATGTGACCAGAGAAATGAATACTTCAATTGATGCTCTTTCAAAGGATGGACTCCTACTTCCATCTAGTCAAGTAGTGATGTAAGATTTTTTAATAGACTCTAAATGTTATAAATTTTAAACTAATAAATTATTATTACATTTCTTTTTTTTCTTTTTTATGGATATTTTTCTTTAATATTACTCCATATTTGTGGTTTTTTTTACATGTTCTTTTCACAACTGTTATATGTAGGTACACAAATTATGATGACTTAACCTGGAAATCCTTGTGAATCCATAGAGTATAAGGATCATGGGTTCTAGATGCACCATATTGGTGACCAATAGGTGACAGGTATTGACCAAGAACACAAGTAAGTGGGGATTCTAATGCAAAGGTTCTCATGGGATTAGGTTAAGCTTCCTGGATTCTAGAGATGGTAGAACCCAGTGAATAATTAGTTTACAACCCCCCATGTGTATGGCCACTGACAGGAAATGATTCCATAAATAAAAATGTTCATACAAACCTTAAGGCATCAATTACAAACAAAAACCTCAACAAAGACACTTTGAGGTTATCAAAATCTACAAGAGGGATACCTTGCACATATAAGGAGGATGAAACCATTAGAGTAATAATGTTTCAAGATCAAAAATCCAAAACCCAATATATCCCTTATAACCATTGCTCTTAGATTTTGTATCTAGCTTTAAACATGGAAACATCCAAGACATAGACCTCCAAGTAGAATTTTCTCCATGTGACACAATATCCAACAAAGAAGAAAACGGTGAGAAGCATAGGTTTGGAAAAAGAGAATTCAAATCAAACGAAGTCAACATAAATATGAAAATAAATATTTCTAGTTCTTAGACTGTGAACAATAACACATACATAAGACTTCAAAGTATTAAAACTAAGAAATTGGTTTATATATTTGTTTTATTTAAAGATTTTGGCACTTTTTTGCATTATTATTCTATACTAAGTGGTTCATCTACAAGGTAAACATGTTTTAACATTTAATGTTGTGAAATTGTGAATATGTACATAACCCCCATTTCCTTCCAATAGGGACTTCACCTTAATTTTTTAGCCCTGAACAAGCCTTGCAAATCTAATAAAAAGCATATCTTGGGTTTGAGAAACACCAAACTAGGCATACGTAGGTCACAAGGCTTAACCAAGAACAAAACTAAAATGGGATTCAAATGAAAAAAATTCTTAAGCGCTCTGCCCATATTTTAGATATAGGGAACCATTTCAAATAATGATTCTACGTGGCCCATGATATGTGCATGGATCTTTGTCCAGTTCATTGACAGGATATTAAGCTAAAACCAACATGGATTCATCTTAAACCTAGATATATTGAGCACTAGAGGGATCCAATTTCTTCAGGTGTAATTTTTTTACATGACAAAAGTGACAAAATATCCCCCATATTGGGTTGTAACCACCTCGCTACTCTTGGTGAAAATATCACAGGCCATGGAATTTGCTGCAGAAGACAACTTGAGTGCAAATACCCTAAAGGTTGATTAAAACAATGGTTGCAAGGTGAAACAAAAGAGGTCTTCATGGGTTGTGGGTTGTTGACCTAAAGGGCATACAGTCCATCTGGTAGTGGTATTGGAGAGTTGAGTTTGAATTTTGCACTAAGTAGAGAGTTGAGACTATAACTGACATCATGAAGTTACAAGGTCAAGGGTTGGTGACAATGGAGAGCAGGTTAGTGGCTTGAGAAATGGAAGCAAGCAAGGTGCTAGAGTGAGGACTGAACAAAAAATGTGGAGAGGATTCTATGTCAACCACACTAATGTTAACATAATTTTTTTATAACTTATAAAAAATGAAAAAACCCAATAAATAACCCAAATTCGCTTTCAGGTTCACGATTTGGTTCAAATTTGACTTCAAGGATTCCCTTTAGGTTTGGATATGAATTGAGGTTCAAGGAACCTAATTGAACCAGAGTAATTGTTTTAGGTTCAGTAAATTTTGAACCGTTGCACAACAACAACAACTTAAATAATTTGATCATGTATATTAACAACCATTACATTTACCAAGAATATTTCCGGAAAGGAAGAAGGGAACAAACTTTAAATTTATGGGAAGTAATTTCCAAGCTTGAATAAGATGAATAGAAATTTAGAAATTTAGAGTTAAAAAGCTAATTTTCTGTTAGAACTAAATGTGTGTTTTCAAAATCTCATTAGAAATTTTTTGAAAGATAATTTTCTATTAGAAATAAATGTGTGCTTTTTATTTATAATTTTTTATTATTTATTTTTTTCAATAAAGACAAATTTAGTGCACCTTATGTTTTTTTGCAGTAGGATGAATTCTCACTGGTAGCTCTTCACATGTAGCAGAGCAAGTGATGCAAATACATGAGGAGTATCTCCAAGGAAATTATCATCTAGTTTCTACACTTCAAATTGCATGCTCGAGTATGCATCTTGCTTCTCAATGCCAAAAGGTAATATATGATTTTTTTTTGCTACATGAGGTCATTCATAGTAAAAGAACATGAATAAGTTGTCAATTTTTTGTGGTTGAGACATTTATACTGCTTAAATGTTGTCAATATATTATGTTTTGGGAATGTTGGAAAGGACTCTATTTAAGGTTATGCATGCTTTGATTAACATGTCTCTTGCAGCTATCATGTGCTCAATGGACTATTTTTTGCTTCTGCGCATATTTGGTACAAACTTGACTAATTTTGGACATGCTTGAGGTGATTGCATAAGAAGGATCAATTGTTCATTTTTATCTCTTCCAATAATGAGAAACATCAAAACAACTTACTACTATTTGGCGCTACAAAGAGCCTACAAAGATTTTCCAGGTGAACAACTACTCTTTTCCCTTAGGGGTTGAGTTAAGGTCACTATAATTTTCCAACTCCTATATATATGTACAATATTTCAAAATTTACTAGAGGCATTTGTTGTACATAATGCATGTAAGAACCTGTTCCACGATTGTAGAATATCTTCCTCCATAAAGGAATCTAATTTGATCCTAACCTAACATTCTGTCGTTTTTTCAATCAGTTTCCATGTCTTGGGGTTAAAGGTGGTTACCATCCTAAAAAGGGGAAAAAAGGAAACATGGGGATTTGTAGCACAAAAACTCTCATGGAATACTTCAGCCTTCTAGGAACATTATAGGGCATTAAAAAAAATAGTGTAAACAACTAAAGTTGTATGTTAACAATTAACAATATGCATGCTTTCACCATACTTAAACCAGAGTCTAGTTCAAACTTGAGTGTTTTTACGATAGTTTCAGAGCCTAAAACAACTTAAGATTACACCAACTTCAAATAAGTTTGGGCATGAAAACTACTGCTAATGATTTTTGCATTCAATTTGTTGTAACTTGTAACCATTCATTTCCAACCTGATTTGATTTCTTATCAATTTAATAACAATAACATTGTGTCATTTTGAAGCATGTCTTATTATTATCACACAACATGTTTGAATCAATGTTTTCTATGGATATGATTTAGTGGGATATTAAAACAATCACCCAAAATCTTCAAGACTAAAAGTTGATTGTATAGAGGCATGTTTAGCATGTAGTTGCGGCAATTACCACTTTGGAAACTTATAAAACCTACTCACAAGTTAACTGTATTTATCAAGAAGGTACTCACATGCCTTGAACTTCCATACATGAATGTACCAAGATGTAGGGTATTTGCGTTGTTGGTGAAACTATTAATCATGATTTATAGCTAACAATTAAACTCATTTTGTTTTAATTCTCTAATCAACATATTAGGTTAAACTTGAAAATGGGTTTTTCTTAAGTTCTTATTGGTCTCACCCAAGAGTCCTTTGCTTGATTTGATCTTTCTTGATCAACATATTAACCAAGTTTTGAAGAGTGATATTAGGTATGTCTGCATTTTGAGGTGCACACAAAATTATTTTCACATGTTATGTCTTCTTTTTCATCAAAGTTTAACTTATTTTTCTGAAATTGGTTTTTTCACTTCAAATTATATGCAAAGGTTACTAGATTGTAGTTGTATATGTTGTGATGCAAAGCTCATTTGCAACATGTGTAAGAAAGTGTTTGTTAAAGTATTGTAACTTCGGAAGATATTCCAAGATGTATTGAATGTGTTTCTCCTTCAAGAGATGAGTTTGGTTTTGTAAGAGTCAATGTAAACCTCTGAATGTAATTTGGTTCAATAGTACCCAAGTGTCAATATAATAAATGTTATTTTTGGTGTCTTGCTAGACAAGTTGGCCCAGTCAGCTAGACAAGTCAGCCCTATTAGGTTATAGGTCAAGTTAAATGAGGAATATAAATAGGGAGGTGCTCCCATTTATTTGTACTCACTCACTCAAGTTGTTTTTCAAGAGAGAAATATTAGTACGCCAGAAAGGAGAGAAATAGTTGTCTGGGTTTTAGACTGCTCTGGTTGAGTTCTATACTGAGAATGTTTTGTGGGGTTTTCTCCTTGTGGTTTTCCCAAGGAAAATTTTTGTGTTCTTGTGCTTGTTGTTCTTTCAATGATCTTACTAGTGACAATTTGTTTTAAGATATCATCTAAGCAAATTAAGAAAACTTAACAGTGATGACTCTTCAACTTTCAACTCTGTGGACATCATTTTTGTAAGTCGTGCATAGGTGTTCATGTTGGGAATCAAGATGTGAAAAAGCGTGGTGGGAATTGATTAAATGGCAATAAGATAATCATTGTATTTTTGTGGGAATTACCAAGGTTTCACTGAGCAATGACGATTGTAATATTTTGAAAAGTCGTCACTGCATATAATTTTCATGTAAATTTCAAAGACAGTTTTTGTGATGGACAAGTATTAGTCCATTAGTGGATATTTGGTTGGAAACTCATAAATTGTAATATTTGACATTTCATATAATATAATTTACATGGTTAAAATTATATATGTGTGTACTTTATATTATTTGGTTTTGTAGTTAAATCATGTGAATTTACATGATTCACATGTGTTTTCATATTAGATGAGCATGAATAATGTATGACATTTTTTAAATTTAGTTATAATATCATACTAATTAATTTATATTGACTAATAATGAACACAAATAAAATGAATAAATGATTAAATCAAGATTAATAATGAAAGAAAATGAAATGAAAATAAAACTACTAAATTAGTCATTTATATAATGAATTTGAAACTTTTAAATAGAGATAAATGAATACTACAAATGATAAATTTGTGACTAAAAAAATGACTAAAATTTGCATATATGCAACTGCTAGTAGCTAATTTGCAGTATCTTATAGCTCGACTAATTTTGTCGTATTTATTTTGGTCATTAAAAGTTTCATTATTTAGTCGTATATTTGGTCATTGATTTAGTCATTAATTGTGACTATTAATGACTAAATAAATCACCAAATATATGAGTAAATAAAGAAACTATTAATGACTAAAATAAATACAACTAAGTTAGTCGAGCTATAAGATACTACAAATTAGCTACTATTAGTCGTTGACTAAAAAATAGTCTTTTATATGCGAATTTTAGTCATTGTTTTAGTTACTAATTTCTCATTTTCTACTAGTGAACGTTGTTTTTCCATATCTAGTTTCTCGAGAAATTGCAATTAAAAGATAAGTCCTTATTGCTATCTCTAAATATGACAAATTTATGTATTATGAATGGCTAATTGTTTATGTTAGTTTGAATTAATTAGTCTAGTTGAACTACTAAATTGAATGCATGTGAATAACCTAAGAATGATTTTATCTATGTGAGTGATTTTACTGTTATGTATGTGATGAGTTTGCTAGTATATGCATGTTGTGCGTGCATTGATAAAGTTTAATTTTGATGTGTATGCTTATTATGTATATGGACATGCATTTAGTTGTTAATGAAATTATTATTTTGGCCTTTGGGGTTGTAATTTAAAACATCGTGTACCTTTCATGTTCCCTATGTGATTCTAATTGTCAGGAGGGGACATGACAGAGTGGTATCATAGCTAATGGTTGCAGCGCTGGAGCTGTTTGGGCAGAATTGACACTCACGGGTAGAATATTTGAGTTGCACAGGAAGTGCTGATAACATTTTTGTAAAAAAAAATGTGGTTTTAAGTTACAAATGGTGTTTTCAAAATCCTATGGATTTAATATGTATTATTCTAGTAAGAATAACAGTTTTTGAGGAGTTGGGGAAATGAAAATTATGATCAATATATGTGATTCAAAATGCAGCTTCAACTTCTACACTAGATAATATTGGTTCGACAATTCGTTGGGTAGAAACCATCTATCCATGTGTTCAATTTTAATTAACAACAAATCCAACAATAGCTTTCCAAAACCACTTCCTTGGTGAGGCATTACCACTTATGAAAATGGTAAAAAAAAAAAAACTTTGGGAAATATGTGGTGGATCCCACCCATGCCATGTGAGAGAAAGGGGTATGACATGGAATGACCACATCAGAAGTATGTGTGGGTGGGAAATTTCTAGAACCTACAGGAACTCTGGAGAGATTTTCATAGGGATATCATGAAGAGAATTCCATGGGGAGTCTCGGAGAAAGTCTGTGCGCACGGTGGAAAATAAGACCACAGAGGTCCATAGAGAGGGGTTTATAGTAGCACCAAGAGGAAAGGATTGTGTGCAAAGAAGAGAAAGGTACTTGGAGAGAAGTCCATGGATGCAGTGGAGAAAATTTCTACAGGGAAAGGACCACGAGCACGACAGAGTTCATGTATGGGGTGAAACTAACAAGAGTGGTTGGTGGAGGCAGTGGAACAAATTCCACAGGCATAGCGGTATCAAGGCCTACGATAGCCATTGGTCGTCGGTCGATAAAGTCGTTGGGAATTTGTTGTCAGCTAGTGCCGACTTCAAACTTTCGACATTGGGATCAGAAAGTCAAAATGGTTGTTGGACATTTTTTACTTTCGACATCCGATGTCAAGGTCAACATGTCAAGATTGACAAAACTAGAAAGTTTTGCGGTAGTGATTTGGAAAAAAAAATAGAGGCCAAAAATTATTTTGGCCATAACTGGAGCAGTTTGGCTTGGAAATGGATGAGACATATGACGTTTGAACACCATTAATGGGAGAGGTCATATAAGTAATATTGAGAGTCTCGAGCTTATTTTCCTCTAATTTGGTAAAAAAATCAATTTAATGACTTTCAAGAATTAATGTCCCGAGACTCAATCGAAACCAAGCATGCATAAATTCTGAGAGGTGTGAAGCTGGGGTGTGAAAGAAGACCAAAATGTTCTATTCTAGAGCACTTTTGGGGAGTTTAAAAAGCTTGAAGGAGGTAAAAGTGACCTTCGATGTCAAAACCATAAAACAAATTGAACTCGATATTTTACCTACTCATTTAAATGGAATTTTTTTCGTTATAAAAAGTGTTTCCAAAAAGTATTAGTTCAAGAGAGCCACTTTTTCAAAAAATTCCAAGCTTGGAAAAAGTTGCAAAAGTTAAAATTAGTCAAACTCATAATTTTACAGAGGTTGACTAGTGCATTGGATTAGAGATATGAAAGTTACCGAGTGATCCTTATTATAAGTACTAAATTTTTTCGATAATTTTTTTTCTAGTTATTGCTAGATTTTCTTCTACAAGTTGTTGAAGTTGGCCTCTGAAGTTAAATTTCACTCGTTGAAAAAATTGCAGAATTGGGAAAAATTATCATTTTCGGAAGAATGTAAATTCAATATCCGAGATCATAATGAAGCATGGAGATAGGAATTGGAAATATTATCTAGAAGGGAACAATGGTACACAGTCATATTTTGAACAATGGATTCAAATGTCTCAAATATTAGGACGAAAAAGTTCCTATCTCCTTAATTTGACCAAAAAAAAATGCCAATAAGGACGGTTTCAGAAATGCATAAATGAAAAAAAAGAAAAAAAGAAAAAGAAACTCGTGAATTATTCCATGAGACTAATTCTATTAACACATAATGTTTTATGTTTCGTTGCATGCATTCCTAATATCTCTAATAAAGATTTATATGATGCACAGTGTTTGTAGTTGAAAAGATTTGAACAGTTCTGGAAGAGGGAAGAATGCGGAGAAAAAGAGTCTCCAAAAGCAAATGGTGACCATGAATGATGCTCACAACTCCTATGAACATGATGAGGATGTATTAGGATAAAATATGCAAGAGGGAAATGTGGAGACTGAATCAAATGAGAGAAAATCACTCCCCAAAATTTGGTTAAAACAATGAGGAGCTTCAATGAGAGGTTGATCAAAGCTCAAGAAGAGCAGAACTAGACTAATGATTCCATCCTCCAAAGCCTTATCTATATTTAGTAGAGAGCTAATATTGTATCAAATCCAATCATTGTTGGTTAAGAAAGAAGAAGTGTGGAGAGTTGCTCTAGAAGTCACACTAGAAAGAGGACTTCAGTCCATGAAATTGTTCTTTTAGAAGGGAACGTAATAGATCTTTGTCAAGATAAACTTCTATAAGATCATGTAATTCCCGAAGTTCTCGAAGCATCCCAAGCAGGGTATTTTTTAGGATTATAATAATATATCTAATCATAGTATTCTAGGAGATTATTCTTGGTTAATAAAATCATATATATATAGGTAGGTGAATGTTAAATATGAAACATACATTTTTCCACTAAAAATTGTAAAATTTGGCAAATATTACAATAAAAACATGTTTTATGTAGATACAGGCGATATTAGAGAGTAAAATTGACAAAATAACGAATTTATTTTTTTTTAAATGCCCGGAAAATAGCCAATTGGTGAAATTTCACCCCTAAATATTACCCTTATCCCAAGGCATACTTATGGTAGGTTTGAAAGAAGAAAGAAATTTAAAAGGGTTCCACAAGGAGAATTCAGAAAGGAAAGGCATCCTACATTTGATGGAGAAAGTAAGACAGGTCAGGAAGCAAAGGCATTGATTCTTGGAATGAAGAAATATTATAAATTCATGATTATTCATGAAATGAAAAGGCCATAATTCTATTTACAATCTAAATAGCCTAGCTTCAATATGGTGGGATCACCTCATGCAAGTAAAAGGAATTAAGGAAAGAAGGATCAACTGGGAGTGATTTAAGAAGTATTTCAAGGAGAAATACCGATCTTCTAAGTATTATGATAACAATAGGAAGGAGTTCAATGAACTAAAATTGGGACATAATTCTACGGAAGAACATGTTCATAAAATTTTGGAATTTTTGAGGTATGTGGATTACATCAAAGATGAAAGGATAAAAATTCAAACCTTCCTTGGAAGTCTGCCAGAAAATTTTAGAGATAGGATTGAGTTTGTCAATCCACCAACTCTTGATGAAGACATTAGAATGGAAATGCATTATTATGAGAATATAAAGGGAAAAAAATGGCATCTAGAATGGAAGGGAAATCCAAAATAAAGGTTTGACTGAAGGACAAGTGGATTTTAGCCTCTATTTAAAAATTAACCAAGATATTTCCAACAAGTCTAACAAGCATGCAGTGGAATTAAGGCAACAATAGAAGCATAAAAGGGACCAAAATGTTTGCTTCAGTGTTGGGGATGTGGAGAGAAACACATACTTAAAGACTGTCTAAATAGGAAAGAGAACCCTCAAGGCTTGCATAAATTAGAAACAACAATTACAATGGATGGTATGGCGGGAACAAATCCCCAAATTTATGCAGCGTTGGATAACCATCAAGCAGACTACCAATAAGAAATAGTGGAAGTTGAAGGTAAGATTGCTAAGTAATCTATTTATGTTTTGATTGATTCGAATCTACTCATAGTTATGTTTCTCCAAAAGTGGTTGAAAGTTATCTTGGAAGAGTGAAGCATAATAATTCATGGTTAGTTCAACTATCCACCTTAACAAAAAGAAAAGTCAGTGCCGTAGTGATGGAATGCCCCATAGAGTGGAATGGACTTCTCAAATATGTAAATTTAAATGTCTTACCATTAGGATCCTATGATCCCCTTATTGTTATGGATTGGGGAAAGGCATAGAGCCAAGGTATACTGTTATGAAAAATTTCTTGAATGCATCACCGAAGAAGTAAGCTCGAGATTGGTAAAATGAATTCTCAAGCAAGTTTCAGCAAGGCATATTTTAGCCTTATAGTTAAGAAATTTTTACAAGAAAGGTGGTCAAATATATGTAGCCCATATATCAAATTATCTAGATGAAAAAGTCCCAAAGGTAGAATATTATCAGTTGTTGCAAGAGTTCAAAAATGTGTTTCTAGATGAAGTACAAGGGCTGCCACCAAAAAGGGACATTTATTTTACAATTGATCTTGTTCTAGGGAAATCCCCAGTTTCCAAAGATCCTTATAGAATGAACACACCAAAATTTTTAGAATTAAAGATGTAACTACAAGAATTAATGGACAAGAAGTATATAGGACCAAGTGTGTCTCCTTCGGGAGCACTGGTGTTATTTGTAACTTTGTGTTAGTGTTCTTAAATGACATTCTTTTTTATTCTATAAATGAAGTAGAGCATGAGGAACATTTAAGAATGGTATTGCAAGTTCTTAGAGAGCACAAATTGTATGCCAAGTTAAGAAAGTGTGAATTTTATCAAAAAATGGTGTAATATTTGGGTCATGTTATTTTAGAGGAAGGAATTTCAGTGGATCTAAAAAATATTTAAGCCATAATGGATTGACCTACTCTAAAGAATGTTACACATGTTAGATATTTTATGGGTTTTGCAAGATACTATAAAATGTTCATTGAAGGATTCTCCAATATTTCTCATCCAATTACATCACCGCAGAGGAAGATTGTAAAGTTTGTATGGTCTAAAAACTGTGAAGACAACTTTTAGCAGTTGAAGAAGTTACTTACTAGTGCTCCTATTTTGAAGATTGCATATCCAAAGAAGTATTTTTTAGTATGCATGAAAGATTTCATTGAAGGATTGGTTGACTACTTATGCAAGAAGGATTTGTGACTTGATATGAGTCAAGAAAATTAAAAGGGTATGAAAATAATTATGCATCACATGATTTAGAATTAGGGGCCATAGTACATGCTCTCAAGATGTGGAGACATTATTTGTTGGGAAGAAGATTAGAGTTTAGGACAAATCACATGAACTTAAAGTATTTGTTTGATCAACCAAGCTTAAATGCTAAAAAGATAGACGCCCAGAATTTCTATGTGAGTTTGATTTTGAAATCAAATATGTAAAAGGAAAGTAGAATAAGGTTGTGGACTCCCTTAGTAGAGAATTTCATGTAGTATAATTAAGTACATGCAAATCAAATTTGAGAACAAGAGTTTTTGAAGCCCAAAATAGAGATGAACGTACCATTAAGTTAAAGAGAAATTGCAGCAGAGAAAAGTAGATGAAAAGTGTGAAGGATACCATCTTGGCGAAGATGAATTTCTTCTTTATAGGGGTAGATTGTATATTTATAATTGTGCATATTTGAAGAATGTAATAATTGATGAAATTCATCAAATGACATACTATGGACATTCAAGATGTCAAAAGCCAATAACAACAACAAGAAAGCAATACTTTCGGCACGGATTGAAGAATGATATAGTAGAATACATTGCTCGGTATCAAAAATACCAACAAGTGAAGGTAAAGCATCAGCATCTAACAGGATTGTTGCATCCTTTGTCCATTATTGAATGGAAGTGGGAAGTAATTTCTATGGATTTTATAACAAGTTTTCCAATGACATTGAAAAAGCACGATTAAATTTTTCTTGTGATGGAGAAACTATAAAGGGAGGATAATTTTATTCCAGACCATTCCACTCATAAAACAAGTGAGATAGGAAATATCTTCATGAACAAAATATTCAGATTGCATGGATTATCCAAAGAAAAAGTTTTGGATCGAGATGCCAAGTTCACATCCAATTTTTGGAAATAGTTATTTCATGAATTGGGAACTCAACTGAAATATAGTACAATGTATCATCCTTAAACATATAGTCAAACTAAGAGGGTGAATCAAGTTCTTGAGGATATGTTGAGAATATATGTGATTGATAAGCCATCCAAATGGGAGGATTACCTACACTTGGTAGAATTTGCATAAAAGAATAGACATCAAGCATCTTTAGGTATGATCCCATTTGAGTCATTGTATAGAAAGAGATGTAGAACTTAAAAGTGAATTGGGATAGTCCAGTGAATAGGGTAGTGCTTGGGCTAGAGATGCTCAAGGAAATGGTAGAAGAAATTGTTAAGATTAGGTAGAATTTAAAGGCATCCCAAATTAGGAAAAAGGGTTATGTAGATTTGAAAAGAGTGCACAAAGAATTTAAAGTTGGGGATCATGTTTATTTGAGAGCAAATCCAAAAAAAAAGTTGTGTCTAAAGTTGAGAAGAAGTGCCAAGTTGGGACCAAGATATTGTGGGCAATTCAAAGTCCTAGATAGGATATGACTTGTTGCATGTAGGATTGCATTGTCTGCTAACATAAAATATCATAGTGTTTTTCATGTTTCTTTGCTTAAAAAATATGTACATGATCATAATCATATAATTGATTGGAATGTGATTCAAGTGGAACCCAAGGGAGAGTTCCAAGTAGATCCTATGTGCATTCTCAACAAAAAGATAACATTTCTCTAGAACTAATCCATCGTACATGTTAAGGTGCAATGGAAGCACCTTGGTCCCAATGAGGCTACATGGGAGTTGGAGGATGCCATGAAAGAGACATCCAATGTTTTTTAGTTTTGAGAACATCAAGGACGATATTGTTTGAAAGGGAAAGGGAATGCAACACCCCCATTTTGACCCTTAGAATGTATTGGCTTTATATGTAAACATTACGTATATGTGATGTATGATTCCTAGCATAGAGCTTAAGGCCAATGCCCCGCTATTGAATGCTTATCTTTAAAGGACAAGTGTTTTATATTTTGTGAGCCATGTGTTAGTCAGCCATGAGAAATTGTAAAAAGCATGTAAATATTTATAATGCAAATAAAATTCCAATACCTAGCTATGGAAACAACTAAAATGAAGGAGTTGTGTTTGTATACTCTAAGGAGAGGTGAAAGATTGTGGGATTGAATCCATTGTTTCCAAGTGTCATATTCAGAACCCATATTGACTCCCCTTTATTTTATTTAATTATGTTGTAAGAAGGTAGCTAGAAATCAACTCATGAATTAATACAGAATGGGAAAACTCAAAAATTTGTATGGCTGAGTATGGGCTCAATTTACTTGACCTCGAAGTCAATTTCTCTCATGGAAATTCACTTTTCATTATCCCCATTTTATTGTGGAACAACCAAACATCAATTCTTATCTTGTTATGCATTCCCAATAATGAAAAACTGTAAAAATCACAACCAAGAAAGAAGCCATGTTTTAAAGTGTAAAAAATGCACATAATTTGATGTGAGAAGCAAAGTAAAGTGGGGAATCCATAGACATAAACCATGGGGTTAATTTGAGAGTTTCATAAGCCCAAAAATTCATGCGAAGTGTTGGAACATATTTCCCATCTAGACCTTGGTTAATAAACTTTGCATAAGGTTCCAAGTGTTTAGTGTAAGTTGTTCCATGTGAAAGTGGTTTTAGTTCCTAGTCTAGTGTCTTGGACAAAGAGTTTATCCAAGTTTGACCTACTTAGAGTAGTGGTTATGCAATAAAATATTGTTTCTCCACTTACCCACTCCTTTCCTTATTCTATGGAGTCAATGCTCCCCTTTATGCTACATTTGCGAGGGAGTTATTGCATGTCCCTATTTTAAGGAGACTGAGTGCGCCCTCTTGAGGATTTGGTCAATTTGCTCATTAGTGGTCCAAAACCAAGTCACGAAACCACCTCTCACTCCCTCATTGTGGTTCATTTCACACGTTTTGACTAGCCTAAATTCTTCATGGTCCATCTAGGTTAATTTCACCTCATTATAGAAACTTCTTGGAGTTACACTTGGCACAATATCATAGATTGGGGGAATTAGCCAAGATAAGCCAACATCAATGTGAGCTACTCATATGGTTTGTTGGACCGATGGTATTTTCCCAAGGTATTGCATGTAATAATGCCTATGTTTTGTACCGGGTTTTTGCTCAATAATCAAAGTGGAAAAATTCCCACTAGAGTGATTTTCCTCTGGTGTTCTATCCAATATTTCTTCTCTATTCTTGCTATCTCTTTGTGCAAATAATTCTAATTAAGATTTGTTTTTCTACCTAGATCTAGGATGGAACGTCACATGACTCGAAACTTTTATTGCAATGCTGTGCATTCCAAATCTTACAGGAAGACCCGGATTCAATAGCCTGGAAGTTGAATTTCATGATTTAGAGTCACATGGCCATAATTGAGAAAAATCGAAGAGTGGATTGAAATGGGAGAGAGATCAAAGGTCAAAATTGTTTGATAAACTAGTGAAGGAAATAATCTCTAAATATTTATGTTATGCAACCAAGTCCCAAAAATAACATAAAAAGAGCATAAATATACAAGAGAGTAATCCACGCCTTAACAATGAAGAACAAAGATAATTAGCAATCCTCTTAGAGGGAGGAACCTCCTTAGACAATGTACTGTGTACATAAGACAAGATACAATGATGACTAAAATGAGAATATCTCCTTCCTATATATAGGAGACAAATGTGTACAATAACAACTAAGAGACCCATTGATAGACCCAAGCCAACATAAATAATATGTAATGCACCACAATATAAGGGGTAATGTGCCACACTATATGGGATAATGTGCCATCATTAAGGGCTTAACATGCCTCTCCCCTTCAAAAAGTGTTGTCCTCAATGCTGAAATAGTTCTAGATGTTGGTGTATAAAGGACTCATCTTCCCATGTTGAATCTTTTGCGAGTAAATTCTTCCATTTAATGAGATACACTTGAATTGATCAATTTTGAAGTTGTCTAGTTCGTATTTCAATGATTTATTCAAGCTCCAAGATGATTTTTCCTTTCACTCCAAGTTATGGTAATATCGTTTGAATTGGTAGATTGTCATCGATTACCTTATTTAAATAGGAAACATGGAAAACTAGATGGACTCATGAAGATGCAGGTAGTCCCAATTTGTAGGCCATACTACCAATCTTTTGTAGCACTTTGTAGGGACAGCAGTATTACATGATAGTTTATTATCCTTCTTTTTATTCTTGAGGGACATCTATTTGAATGGTTTTAGTCTTAAAAACACCCAATCCCCCACATTAAATCTTCATTCACTACGATGTTGATATGCTTGTTGTTTCATTCAATTTTGTGCTAGAGTCAAGTTTTCCTTTAAGAGTTGAAGAAATTGTTTTTGATGCTTCATGTGGCCTTCCACTGCTTGAACCTTAGAGGAGTCTCTTAGTGAAGATGTGATGGATGGTGGATAATAGCTATAAAGTGCCATAAATGGGGTCATTTTCATTGATGTATGGGAGGAAGTGTTAAACCACCATTCTGCTAAGGGTAACCACTTGACCCATTGTGTTTGTTTATCAGCTACAAAACATCGAAGATACACTTCTAAACATTTTTTACGATATATGTTTTTCCATCATATTGAGGATGATAAGATGAGCGATGAGCTAGTTGAGTACCAAAACAAGGAAATAATTCAGTCCAAAAATTGCCTGTGAAAATGGGATCCCTGTCACTTACTATAATATTTGGAGTACCATGTAGTTTTTGGACTGTCTCCATAAAATCATTCGAGACTGTGCTTACTTTGAAGGGGTGAGATAGTGCACATAAGTGTGCATATTTAGTAAGTCTATCAACAAACACCATGATGACACTTTTTCCTTCAGACTTTGGTAAACCTGTGATAAAAATCCATCAAGACCTCTACCACCTTTGGCTTGGAAAGGAAAGTGGTTGTAGTAGACCTGGCATCTTAATTGTTTCTAGTTTCTTTTGTTGGAAAACCAAACATTATGTCACAAACTTTTTATCATTTTTAAGACCATTCCCAAAAAAATATTTCTTTACCATATTGTAGATTTTTAAGAAAGTCGAGTGCCCTCCTATCGACACGGAGTGGAATTCCAAAAGTAACTTTTGCTTGAGATGGAAACTCTTACCAAGATATAAGTGATCCTTGTACCATAGCAAGTCATCTTTCCACCCAAATTTATTAGATGCACTGGGATCCTACTGCAGCTTTTGAATGAATGTCCATATTTCTTCATCATTTTTTCATTCATCCCTTGCTTTAGTTATCGAATCTGGTTGGATGATCAAGATAACATAGAGAAATGATTCAACATCCTCATGTTTTATGGATAGTGCATCAGTGACAAAATTTTGCTTCCCCTTTTTGTAGATGATTTCAAATTCATATCCCAACATCTTTGTCACCCATTTTTGTTGCTCTTCTAAAGATGGCCTTTTTTCCAAGGAGTATTTAAGGATATAATGATCATTTTTAACCTTGAAATGTATCCCTATAAGGTAGGGGCTCCATTGCTTCAAGGCATGTAGTAATGACAACATTTACTTCTCATAAATGGGCTTTTTAAAGTGATTTCCCTTGATTGGATGAATTGTCACCACATTGTCACTAGTACATGTGGACATTTTTCCCACGGTCTTTCGTTGCTAAAGCAACACATGTGCGTTGCTTTAGCAACGAAAAATGGCCTCTTTGGTTCGTTGGAAAACTTTCGTCGCAATAGCCACTGTTTTCTAACTTCATCACTATTGCGACGAATTCCTTCTGTCGTTATTTCGACGAACGTGCGTCGCTACAGCAATGAAAGTTTATATAAATAAATGGACAAGTTTATATAAATAGACAAATGTGCAGCGACAAACCTTCATGGATTTAGCAACGCAACCTTCATTGCTTTAGCGATGACACTTCATTATTGTAACAACGAACAAATGAGTATCGATGAACTTCCTCGTGGCTGTAGCAACGAACCTTCGCTAATGTAGCATGGGTGTAGCGACGAACCATCCATCGCTACAGCAATAGCATACATTTTTTTTTTAAATTAACTTTTGCGACGGAGTATTGGTGCCTTTAGTGACAAACCGACATGGATATAGTGACACGTGGGGCATCTCTATAGCGACGGAAGACAAATTTAAAAAAAATGATGAACTTTCTATACTAGCGATGAAAATGACCATCGCTAGTATAGCAAGTTCGTCAACGTCATATAAAACCCATGTTTTAAGACCCTGGCATTACAATGCAGAACAACTATAGATGTAGACGGAGGAAGTTGAAAAACAAAAACGTGAGTAAGGTAAATACATGCATAGCTATGTTCAAAGACTAGGCTTCAATTCTAAAAAATCATGATATCTTTACTCAATCAAGTACAGTTTCCTACTAAGCGTATAAGTTCTACTATAACCATTATTTTCTTTTCAAATCTTTGTCCAGCACTTGCAAACATATCGTGATGGCTTTTTCTCACATGCTTAGACAGTTAATATTTCATTTAACTGATAGTACCTTTGCTCTTATATTGGGTTGTAGATGTTTCCTTACACAGTAAAACAACCGTAGCAAAGCAATAGTTTCAAGAACTTGTGAATCTTACCTGGTCTAGATCATATGATCTCTGTATTGAGATTTGTGCTTTCACTAACAAAACCAGAAACCAAGCGTTACCAATGCATGAATAGATACCAAGATAAGTTGCATATGATCAGCAATCCCATGATCAGTCACTTTATCATCTTGACAAATTTGCTGCAACAGAAAACTTGAGATTTGAAATTCTAATAGGGAAACAATAAACAAGCCTTACTGCATTAGGTGGTAAAACATATTGTCTTCTTGCTCTTTGTATTATGTTTCTTTTTACCCATTTTTTGGTCCATCCATGCTATGACAGCATAACCTCTATGTCCAGATTCTCCCAAGACAAATAGAAATCCTGTAAAGTAGTTAGATTACACTGCGAAAAAATAATATTGTACATATTGCCAGAACTAGAATAGTCTCCCATCCTCATGCTTGAAACTAGGGAGAATACAAGGTTATTTGATGATTCATCATCCAACATAAACCCATGATATGAACTCCCTTGATCATAGTCCCAAAGATACCAATATTAGTTTTGATTTGACATCACTCTGTAGAACGTGGCATGTTTGAATTATGATTGCTTCTGTGTGCTGAGTTTTTCATGGAGTGGTATCAAATGGAAACCCCATAATCAACCAGCACATGTTAGGCATTATAATAAGCTAATAACATAAGAGGTTCAAGAGAAGTTTTAGGGTTTAGGTTTAGGCCTAGTAGTCTATTAGTCATCTTATAGGGGTTTAAAGAGCCTCCATTATAGGAATTTGAAACACCCTCTAGAAATATGTACATGGTGGCCAATGTAAATGATTGGAATCTATCCACTTAAATGCTTGGAATTCCTCAATGCACCCTATCATCTTTCACATCATATTCCTTCTGGTGCATTTATTTTGGCATAGGACCGTAGGTTACCAATGTAAGGGACAAGGCCAATTGGTAGATTTATTTTATTTATAGGAGTTTCCCTAAAATGACAGTTGAATTCCAAAGCTGTAAAAACATCAAATTTTATTTAGTGACTCCCCACATAATGCAATTACAATAAAAAACATCAAAACTTTTAGAAATAATTAATGAGTACACTTTTTACCCTTCAAAAATGATATTCTTCTTCTCCTATAATCTAAGAATTCTCTCTTCAATTTTCTTTTCAATGATGAATCTCACAACCTTGGGGTTTATATAAACATGATTTACAATAGTCAGTTATTGTATGAACAAAACTGTTAATTGAACAAACTATTGTATTTATAATAATAGATGCAACAAGGTCTGGTATCAAATTTGATATTACCTTATAAGGTTCTTGTAGCACTCTTAAATTTCCAATCTAGTTAAAGTCTGAACTTAGGGTTTTTCCCAGCATTCATAGGGTTATGATCTGAAGTTTGAGGCCTACTCAGGGTTCCACCTAGGCATTCAAAGGTCTGATTTATCATTGTAAAGTGTAAGGTTTGAAGTTAATATTATTTTTTTTCTAAACTTAGGTAATACTCAATACCAAAGGTCCAATCAATTGAAGGAATCCACGGAATAGTCAAGCAGTCAGTAAGTAATAATATTTAACTTTATTCTTTCTTCTATTTTCGTGTATATCTGTAGCATACACGGGGTTACAAGAAAATCAAGTATGTTTCAGAATATTACTTGAATTCGTCAAGTTTTAATACATGGACTATTAACTACATCAGAAGGAACTATATATTGAGGCTACAAACGGAGTATCTACGAGCTTACCGAGGCAGTAAAAAATAAATATGAACAAAAGACAGTTTATGAGCAAAGCTAAAAGCAAGTCTAAAAGGAAGAAATAAATTCATCCAAAGTCATCTGAGCATGATAAACAATCATCATTTGAATGTATACTTTATTGAAGATCCAAGACAATAGAAACAATAAGGGAATACCTCTTCCATCCATGGAAGAACACATTCTGGTAATGATGTGCACTTGGTTTGTTGCGTACCTTATGACATTAAAGATGCTTCAGTTGGTATCATTTGTTTAGATACTACAGGAAAGAAAATACTGCGATTACGTTCAAGTATCTATCTTCTCAAACTTGACACCAATAGTATCCCATCATCTGATCTCGAGTATGTGTTTGAGATATATATGACTTTCGACATATAGAGAGCATAACAATGATCATGTGTTGACCACTAATAAGGAGAAATTGTGAAACTGTGTTCTGAGGTTGAGGTAAGTAAAATATCTATTGAACAAATGAACTTTGCAATGAATTGAAAAGTGTTTTCATCCTCAGAATATTGGACAATAGAAGTAGTTTGTCATAAACAAAGATCTCTCTTAGTTGAAGTATCAAATGGTCTGATGACAGTGTTGTTGAAAATGTAACTTCGGAAGAGAACCTATGAAGGTCAGCACTAGAAAACATCGGTGTTATTGGCATTTACATTGACCAGAGAAAAAGTTGGAAACAATTGAACGCTTATTGGCCTTATTGTTCAAACAAAGCTAGAGAAATATTACATTTTGTACCAACTTTTATTGTTCACACAAAGCTAGAGAAACATTCCATTTTGTACCAACCAGTTAGTACAACATTGACTAATAGTTGTATGAACTTTGGAACCATTAAGAAGGAATCTGAAGGGAAAGCAAGTATGGGACTGTGATCTCTTCTATGGGTGTTTATTTCATCTTTTTCGAATTCTGAAGAGACTCTTGCAAATTTCAAAGAAAGGTATTGTAGGGCTAGGAATCTAGGTTGTGGTCTTTGGATATATATATATATATATATCGTGATTGAATTTCCTTGCATCATGGAAGAATTGGGAATTACATGGTTGGATTGACAGTATACAATAGCGTAAGAACCCTTTAGATGATCACTTCATGAATCCCATCACCCAACTCATATTGGTTACCAAACCATGGTAAGGACTCAGACCTTCAAATGAACATCATAACACTGCGCAAATTGCATGCAATGGTGCTAGCAATATTTAAAACCTAATTTCCTTCCAAACTGTAGAAGTAATTATATAGAAGTTCTAGGGAAATTCAAGGAGACTGAATTTTGTATGAGGATATATCCATGGATAATTCATCCAAAGAGAAATGCAATCAAGATAAATAGGAATATAAATGGAGACTTCCCACTCCAAAAATTCATCATGGAGGACTATAGACAATACAAGAAAATTATTGTAGAATCAAAGGGATTATCTCAAGAAAATATTGAACGCACCAATGGCAATCAATGCTCAGGATTTATCAGAAATTGAGATCCCATATGTTTACTTGGAATCATTGCCAAAGGTATGTCTCTTAAAGTTTTTCTTACAATAATACAAGGAGTCACATTGAAGCTGGGCAATAAGGGAAACAAACATTCCATATCCTCCTGGGGATCCACAGTCAACCACAAGAGATGGGAGTTCCTTTTCTAAAGGGATAATACTCTTCTTATCCTACTCAAGTAGAGGTATCTTGTCCTTCCACAGAGAATAATCGACAGAACAAATATCAGTAAAACAGGGTGATCATACCACCAATTTTTTTTTTATAATACAATAATTTGCATTGGTGGAAATCTATAACATTCACAGATGTTGATATGGTGCTTAGATTTCACATATAATTTGGTTGTTCTAATAGTTGATTAACCCAAAACATGCAGTCTTGTCATATGATTCTCACCTTAGCACTTTTATTTTACCACAAGGCTTAGAAAGAAAGAAATTATATTATTGTCTACAAATGACCAAAATTGGTCAAGTAGAAAATCATTAACTGAAAAATGGAATGCCAAAACAGCTAAAGAGTATAATTCAAATAATATCCAATGTAATCAAGTATGTACATACTTTAACAAACATATATACTACGAGATGGTAAATTCCACATGTCCAATTCCAAAATACAGAAGACCCCAAGGAATGACAGGCGCCTCCATCAAATGAGGGAACAATGCAAGCCTAAGATCCAACGCTAGCCTCCAGAGCCTCTCCAAAGGGAATGTTCCAACAAGAATATGAACACATAGTAACAAAACCCTTAACTTCCATGGTAGATCTCTAATAAAGGTGGTTCACAAGGTAATGAAGAAACCTAGAACCTAGGCCTTTAACCCAAGATTTCCTACAAAATGTAAAACAAGTGTATAGCTTCATCAATAAAGTGGTCCAAGCCTTCTATCTAACCTCTTGGTACTTTCCAAAACCTTTCTAGTAGGTGGAACCTTCTAGATACTTCCTAGAGAAGGAATATTCTAGTAGGTGGAACCTTCTAGTGAGCCTTCTTACAAATTATTGTTTTTCATACAACATCTACTTTATGGACCTTCTTTAATAGAGATGGCCATAATACATGGAATCCTATATATATACTTAAGGGGTTAAGGTATGACCCTAACATATTTCACTTCCAATGAAGCAAAGTATTGCAAAATTCACAAAGTCTACTTCACATATGAAAGTTTAAATTTGCTACCTTAAGCAACATTAGAGTTTCACAAATTGTCTTTCACCTATAGCCATGCCCTTCAAAACATGAAAGCCAAACTGAAGAAACCAGGGAAGAAAATAAGAAAAATGATAAAAGAAGTGATTCCAACAACCACCTAGAGAGAAAATGCAGCCCTGCCCTCAACGCAATAAGCAGTAACAGTCTAAAATGTTTTCACTGAGATTTAACATGATTTCAGTGATTACTGATACTAAAAATGCCTATGCATTGTCTAATAAACCTCCTACTTGAATATTTAATATGAAATTAAACCAAATATTTGTTAATACCTAGTAGTAACCACTACGGGTAAATGGGACTGTAAAAATAGTACATAAATAACAAAAATGAAAAGAAAAGAAAAAGAGCCTTTATTTCATAACTGCTCTCTAGAACCAGTATACAAGATAGGTATTAGGATCCCTAAAAGACCAAGTAGTGGTGAGTTCACCTATGTCCATAATGCAAAAAAAGAATATTTTGCCATTTCTACTAATTTCAAGTTAACAATTTTAAAAGTGCATTGTGAAATGGGGAGGCAAAAAGAGAATCTCTAAATTCCTTCAGTTTGATTTATGTTATTATTTTAGTTCAATAATTTCATAAGCCCATTTGTACTGCAAAATGCAATATAATAGAGAACATGTAAAATAATACTATAATTAACCATCCAACATATAAATTACATACTAGTATGCTTATGAAAATTTATTAAAGAAAATAATTGTTAAGATGAGGAACCATGCAATGATGCATTGTTTCTACCATCATAGCAAGTTACAATAATATTTTGAACCTTGCAGTGGAAATTAAGTTTCTAAAATGCAGAGATTTATATTATTGGCCCACATTTGCCTTGAAAAAGCTTTTGTTAGTACCTGAACTTGATGCCACTTTGTATTGAGTGTAATACAATGCTCATATGTGTTTGCCTCATCCGTTTGGGTGTTGGCTGAACCAATATGATAATGATAAAAGTTAAATATAAAATGAGAATGAAAATTTAGATATAAAACATCAAAATACCTTAACCAACTTATTAAAGCACATTATTGAAATCTGTAACATTTCCAAAAGCATATTACCAAAATTTCATGCATAGTTAAAAATGCACAACGAAATACTTGATAAAATATCCTAAAAACTTACAACGCGAACAATGGATCACAAAGTTGCATTTGATATATGAACTGAAATCTGCATGGCCTGGAAAATTTGTATGCAATACCAATTTCTTGATTTTGTGTGTCTGCAAGATGATCAGAAACTATCTTAACATATAGAAATATATTCATTAATTGAATCCCAATGAAACTGTAATGACCCTTGCTAATGTGAAAATACCTAAGAATCAAATAATATATCTATTCCACAAGTAAAATAATTATAGAAATAGTCCCCACATAACGTTGTTCTTGGACTAGCATCTGAAGCATTTTGAATCACCATTTGGTCCAGCTGCTTCAAAAAATCATCTGGATGAATATAGGCAAGCCAACCAATTTGAAACAGAAACTTGTTTGTATGGAAGAGAAAATTTTGTAACACATTCATGTTTATGGTTGTGGGGAATCACATAAAAACATGAATAATTATCCTGTAACTCAATAGAATGGATAGAACTCAAAGTAAAAACCAAATCACAACTCCTTACTATGAAATTATTACAAATGGATCCCAAAAATGGAGAAAAAAAGGAAACAAACTCTTTAAATCTTGCATAAAAGACGCTGGAAAGGAACAATAGGGCAGTTGTTGTTGGATGAAAGATTTGAAGGGATATGCACATTAAAAGAAAGTTAAGAATCCATCTATTGGAACTATGTTAAGGAAGGAATGCAGGAACTAATGGAGAGGAGAGTAGAACACATGAAAATGAAGCAGGGATGTAATTCAGTCTAAGAGGGTATAAAATTGGCATGCAATGGTGATGGCAAAGGGAGTAGTATGTGTATTTAAGTTACAGAAAGGGTATATATTCGTTAAGGGTATGCAAACCAATATAATTGTCCCTATTTAACAATGGACCAAACCCATGCCCAAAGGCTTAAACAAGAGACATTAATAGCCAAAATCAATGAACCCAATACAAGGGAGGAGCATACCCGGCAAGGCTTGAACCTAGGACTTCATCACAACAGAGAGTGAACCGAATGATGAGAGAGCACCAAGAAAAACAAAGTATTTTCCCCCTAGAGGTCCCATGGTTTGATAAGTTTTGGACTGCTCTGTTGGAAAAATATGAATCAGAGGACCTTGAAGAGGCCACGTAGGAAAAGAACAAATGGAGCCTATAGATGAGGGATGGGGGCCTCCACCAGTGAGCAAAGACCCTCCACTAGCAATGGGTTTGGTTCCGAATTCAACCTTGTCATGCTAAAGATATTTTTTTACAAAAGGAAACAAAAATCCTATTAAGGAAATAACTGAATATTTTCACCTTAAAAAAGCTTCAGAAGCAATTTCCAATTTCCACCTGGAGTTAGACAGAAACAATTTCCAACTTAAAAAACACAGACTTGCATCCATCCTTGGGTTTAAACACCAAAATACACAAACTTGCATTCATCACTTAGGTTTACTTAGGTTTAAACACTAATATCTAATATAGGGTTTGATTTCTCGTGCAAGGTTTCAAAGAATGCCCGTGCAGCAACGAGGTTTTGCAATTCTAGGAATAAGAAGTAAATATCGGTATATCAAAAGGAATAAGAAGTAAATACCAGGTTTTGATTATCAATTTCGTTGCTTCTTCCTTCCAACCATCAAAATGTGTGACCTGAGGGTTTATACCGGCCTTCGAAGGAATTATCGTGAACAGAGTCAGCCAGACCTGCTTTGAAGGCCATGGGAGCAGTGTACTTGTGTCCGTGCAGTAAAACTTCGCTCAAGTGAAGGGAATCAAACTTGCTCCTAATGAAGGTCATGGCGCCGGGTGGAAAGGGGATACCCACGTCGACCTCGCTCATGTAGATAAACCCTCTATCGGTCCTCATGAATCTGTAGTCATGGGCTAATGCAAAACTGAACCCCCCTGCAGAAGCGTGGCCGCATATGGCGGCAATGGACGACATCTTCAATTCCATGATGGCTACCACAAGCTGCATTAATTTGAGGCCGATAATCTCAAATCCATTCTCTCTGAAGCTGCTGTTAAATTGAGAAACCCATTGGAGATCTATTCCGTTGGAAAAGAATTTCCCGTCGTTTGTGGTGATAAGAGCGGAGGCGAGGTGGGCATTTTGGTTGATGTGGGCCAAGGCCGAGAGAAGGGAATCGATGAAGCTACGGTTGAAGCAATGCTCTCCCTCGCCAAAAAGATTGAGAATGAAAACGCCATTTTGATTTTACAATAATAGAAATTAATAAAATAATATTACAAATTTACAATTAAAATTAAAAATACTATAACAATAATTATTAAATATATTAAAGAGATTATAGAGTTTATTAATAAATTATTAAATCCATTTATATTAAATTTTATACTTTATATTAAAAAGATATAGATATATTATAGAGTTTATAAATATAAATTGATTTAATGCTGTATTTAACAAAACTAAAATTAAAGTAACTCCGGTCAAAAAATAATGTCTTTAAAATTATAATATTCATAATTAATATTATTTTTTAAGTATAAGATATATTTAAAAATGTATAAACAAAAAAATAATTATGTGTATGTCAAAGTGACGATTGTACGTGCGATAATAGTCAGGTTAGTAATTCATCAGTCAGTTTCATGTGCATCACCCAACAATATTGTCATCTAATCTCTGATCGATTGCTTTGCTTTTGTAATACGCAATCTCGGTTGTAACCTCTTTGTGGGAAAATACAAAGGCATATGGGGATTTTGTCGTTGAATTGCGTTAATTGAGACCTTAGATTGTTATTAAAATTTGAATGTGATATAAAAACCTCATCTGACAATGTAATCAGATAAACGAAAAGTTAAGTTCCATATATATATTGATATCATCATTATCATCATCGTCGTTGTCATATTCATCATCATCATCTTCACCATCATCATTATGATGATGATGGTGATGAAAACGTGTTTCTAACTAGTTAAAAACATGCTTCATCATCATCATCATCATCCTCCTCATCGTGTCCATCATCATCACCATCATCATCACCATCACCATCATCATCATCATCACCACCATCCTCATTATCATCATGGTCATCATCATCACCATCACCATCATCATCATCATTGTGTCCACTATCATCGGCATCGTCATCATCGTCATCGTCATCGTCGTCGTCGTCGTCATCATCTTCATCATCATCATCTTCACCATCATCATCGTCATCCATTATGATGATAATGGTGGTGGTGGTGATGAAAACATGTTTCATCATCATCATCATCATCATCATCATCATCATCATCCTGTCCATCATCATCACCATCATCATCATCACCATCATCCTCATCATCATTAAGACCATCATCATCATCATCACCATCATCATCATCATTGTCATGATCATCATCGTCACCATCATCATCATCATCATCATCATCGACATCGTGATCACCATCATCAGCATCATCTTCATCATTGTCATCATGATCATCGTCGTCGTCGTCATCTTCATCATCTTCACCATCATCATCATCATCATCAATTATGAAGATGATGATCATCATCACCATCATCATCATCATCATCCTGACCATATTCATCATCATTGTATTGATCGACATCATCATCGTCGCCATCATCATGATCATCATCGTGATCATCATCATTTTCATCATCATCATCATCATCATCATCATCATCATCATCGTCATGATCATCATCAGCACCATCATCATCATCATCGAAAACATGATCACCATCATCATCATCGTCATCATCATTGTCATCATCATCATCGTCGTCATCGTCATCATCTTCATCATCGTCATTTTCACCATCATCATCATCATCAACATCATCATCAATGATGATGATGATGGTGGTGGTGATGAAAACATGTTTCTAGCTAGTTAAAAACATGTTTCATCATCATCGTGTCCATCATCATCATCATCATCATCATCGTGTCCACCATCATCAGCATCATCTTCATCATCGTCATCATCATCATCATCATCGTTGTCGTCGTCGTCATCTTCATCATCATCATCTTCACCATCATCATCAGTTACAATGATGATGATGATGATGGTGTTGAAAACATGTTTCTAACTAATTAAAACATGTTTCATCATCATCATCGTGTCCATCGTCATCACCATCATCATCATCACCATCATCCTCATCATCATCAAGACCATCATCATCACCATCATCATCATCATCATCATCCCGATCATCTTCATCATCATCGTCGCCATCATCAACATCGTGATCACCATCATCAGCATCTTCATCATCATCATCATCATAGTCGTCGTCGTCGTCATATTCATCATCATCATCTTCACCATCATCATCATCATCATCAATTATGAAGATGATGATGATCATCATCATCATCTTCACCATCATCATCTTCATCATCATCCCGATCATCTTCATCATCATCGTCGCCATCATCATCGTCATTTTCATCATGATCATCAACATCATCATTATAATCATCATCATCATCATCATCATCATCGCTATCATCATCATCTTCATCATCATCATCATCGACATCGTGATCACCATCATCGTCATCGTCATCATCGTCGTCGTCGTCATCGTCATCTTCATCACCATCATCTTCACCATCATCATCGTCGTCGTCATCAATTATGATGATGGTGGTGGTGGTGGTGAAAACATGTTTCTAACTAGTTAAAAACATGTTTCATCATCTTCATCATCGTCATCATCATCATCGTCGCCATCATCATTTTCATCATGATCATCAACATCATCATCATAATCATCATCATCATCATCATCACCACCACCATCCTCATGATCATCATCATCATCATGATCATCATCATCACCATCATCATCATCATCACCATCACCGACATCGACATCACCATCATCATCATAATCCTCATCATTGTCATCATCATCATCATACTTGTCGGCGTCATCGTCATCATCACCATCTTCACCATCATCATTGTCATCATCATCATCAATTATGATGATGACGCTGAAGATGATGATGATGATGGTGATGAAAACATGTTTCATCATCAGCAGTAGCATCGTGTCCATCATCATCACCATCATCACCATCATCATCATCACCAGCACCCTCATGATCATCATCATCACCATCATCATCATCATGACCATCATCATCATTTCCATCATCTTCATCTTCATCGTCATCATCATCATCATCAGTAGCAGCAGCAGTACTGTGTCCATCATCATCACCATCATCCTCCTCCTCATCATCACCATCATCATCTTCATGACCATCATCATTATTGTCATCATCATCGTCATCTTCATCATCATCGTCATCGTCATCACCATCTTCATCATCATCATCATCTGCATCATTATAATCATCTTCATCATCTTCATCATCATCATCATCATCTTGACATTGGCACATTCTTGGAATTAGTATTATGAAAGATAAAAAATACGATATTATTTTAAAACTTATATTCAAATATTTTCTTAAACATAGCAATATGTTATCATATTCATGTTGTGACATATATCATTAAGTAATGTAAGTAAATGTGTATATAAATAGGAAATAGATTATATCCTTCTCAATTAGTTAGGTTGTAGCAGGGTTCGAGTCTCTTTTTAGGTTTGTTCAAATGTCATTGGGCCGTTAGAGTCGGGTTGGCCTTTTAAGCTTCTTAATGTTGATAATCTCCTTCAACATGCGAGGTGGTAGCGACAAATTCAATGCCATCAAACGTTTGATTAGTCTCTACAAGGTTGACATCCTTTTGACTCAAGAAACTATGAGCAGTGGTTTGTGTGCTATGGATCACTTTCTAATAATTTTCCATAGTTGGGAATGTTATGCAAAGGATGCACAATGTTCAAATTTTAACATAACATTTCAAATCCAATTCTTATTTTTAAGTAAATAAATTTTATAACAAGACCTAATTACAAAAAAAATTACAAACATTGATATTATTTTCACAAACAACCATACTATAAAAAAAATATGAAATATATATGTCCACTATATACATTTCATGCAATAAGTGTGGATTTTGTGAAAAGGACCTACGACAATTTGTGATAAAGACCTTTAACCAATCTTAGAATAAATATTGTCATTAACACTATATAAATAGTTTACACAATGTACTTCACAAAATTAGGCCCACCTAAAGGTCTTATATGGTATGAAACAAAATTGTAATTAGATAAATGAAAAACCTCATCTGACAATGTAATCAAGTAAACGAAAAGTTAAGTTCCATATATATATATTGATATCATCATTATCATCATCGTCGTTGTCATATTCATCATCATCTTCTTCACCATCATCATCATCATCAATTATGATGATGATGATGGTGGTGATGAAAACATGTTTCTTACTAGTTAAAAACATGCTTCATCATCATTGTCATCATCATCCTCATCGTGTCCATCATCATCACCATCATCATCATCATCACCATCATCCTCATCATCATCATCACCATCATCATCATCATCATCACCACCATCCTCATCATCGTCATGGTCATCATCATCACCATCACCATCATCATCGTGTCCACCATCATCGTCATCGTCATCGTCATCGTCGTCGTCGTCGTCATCATCTTGATCATCATCATCTTCACCATCTATGGATGATGATGATGATGGTGGTGGTGGTGATGAAAACATGTTTCATCATCATCATCATCATCGTGTCCAACATCATCACCATCATCATCATCACCATCATCCTCATCATCATTAAGACCATCATCATCATCACCATCATCATCATCATCATCACCATCATCATCATCATTGTCATGATCATCATCATCACCATCATCATCATCATCATCATCATCATCATCATCGACATCGTGATCACCATCATCAGCATCATCTTCATCATCGTCATCATGATCATCATCGTCGTCATCGTCATCTTCATCATCTTCACCATCACCATCATCATCATCATCATCAATTATGAAGATGATGATGATCATCATCACCATCATCATCATCATCTTGACCATATTCATCATCATTGTATTGATCGACATCATCATCGTCGCCATCATCATGATCATCATCGTCATCATCATCATTTTCATCATGATCATCAACATCATCATCATAATCATCATCATCATTATCATCCTCATGATCATCATCATCGTCATGATCATCATCAGCACCATCATCATCATCATTGGAAACATGATCACCATCATCATCATCATCATCATCATCAATGATGATGATGGTGGTGGTGGTGATGAAAACATGTTTCTAACTAGTTAAAAACATGTTTCATCATCATCATCATCATCATGTCCATCATCATCGCCATCATCATCATCACCATCATCCTCATCATCATCATCACCATCATCATCATCGTGTCCACCATCATCAGCATCATCTTCATCATCGTCATCATCATCATCATCGTTGTCGTCGTCGTCATCTTCATCATCATCATCTTCACCATCATCATCAGTTACAATGATGATGATGATGATGGTGTTGAAAACATGTTTCTAACTAGTTAAAACATGTTTCATCATCATCATCTTCATCATCATCATCATGTCCATCGTCATCACCATCATCCTCATCATCATCGAGACCATCATCATCATCATCATCACCATCATCATCATCGTCGTCATGATCATCATCATCAACATCATGATCACCATCATCGGCATCTTCATCATCATCGTCGTCGTCGACATATTCATCATCTTCACTATCATCATCATCATCATCATCATCATCATCATCATCAATTATGAAGATGATCATCATCATCATCTTCACCATCATCGTCTTCATCATCATCCCGATCATCTTCATCATCATTGTCGCCATCATCATCGTCATTTTCATCATGATCATCAACATCATCATCATCATCATCATCCTCATGATCATCATCATCACCATCATCATCATCTTCATCATCATCATCATCATCGGCATCGTGATCACCATCATCGTCGTCATCTTCATCATCGTCATCATCATCCTCGTCGTCGTCGTCATCTTCATCATCATCATCTTCACCATCATCATCATCATCGTCATCAATTATGATGATGGTGGTGGTGGTGTGGTGATGAAAGCATGTTTCTAACTAGTTAAAAACATGTTTCATCATCGTCATCATCATCATCATCGTCGTCGTCATCGTCGTCATCATCATTTTCATCATGATCATCAACATCATCATCATAATCATCATCATCGTCATCATCATCACCACCACCATCCTCATGATCATCATCATCGTCATGATCATCATCATCACCATCATCACCATCACCGACATCGACATCACCATCATCATCATAATCCTCATCATTGTCATCATCATCATCATCATCATCCTTGTCGGCGTCATCGTCATCATCACCATCTTCACCATCATCATCGTCATCATCATCATCAATTATGATGATGACGCTGAAGATGATGATGATGATGGTGATGAAAACATGTTTCATCATCATCAGTAGCAGCAGTAGCATCGTGTCCATCATCATCACCATCATCATCATCACCAGCATCCTCATGATCATCATCATCACCATCATCATCATCATCATCATCATCATCATCATGACCATCATCATCATTGCCATCATCATCATCACCATCTTCATCATCATCGTCATCATCATCATCAGTAGCAGCAGTACCGTGTCCATCATCATCACCATCATCCTCCTCCTCATCATCACCATCATCATCATCATGACCATCATCATTATTGTCATCATCATCGTCATCGTCATCACCATCTTCATCATCATCATCATCATCTGCATCATTATAATCATCTTCATCATTATCATCATCATTCTGACATTGGCACATTCTTGGAATTAGTATATGAAAGATAAAAAGTATGATATTATTTTAAAACTTATATTCAAATATTTTCTTAAACATAGCAATATGTTATCATATTCATGTTGTGACATATATCATTAAGTAATGTAATTAAATGTGTATATAAATAGGAAATAGATTATATCCTTCTCAATTAGTTAGGTTGTAGCAGGGTTTGAGTCTTTTTTTAGGTTTGTTCAAATGTCATTGGGCCGTTAGAGTCGGGTTGGCCTTTTAAGCTTCTTAATGTTGATAATCTCCTTCAACATGCGAGGTGGTAGCGACAAATTCAATGCCATCAAACGTTTGATTAGTCTCTACAAGGTTGACATCCTTTTGACTCAAGAAACTATGAGCAATGGTTTGTGTGCTATGGATCACTTTCTAATAATTTTCCATAGTTGGGAATGTTATGCAAAGGATGCACAATGTTCAAATTTTAACATAACATTTCAAATCCAATTCTCATTTTTAAGTGAATAAATTTTAAAACAAGACCTAATTACAAAAAAAATTACAAACATTGATATTATTTTCACAAACAACCATACTATAAAAAAATATGAAATATATATGTCCACTATATACATTTCATGCAATAAGTGTAGATTTTGTGAAAAGGACCTACGATAATTTGTGATAAAGACCTTTAACCAATCTTAGAATAAATATTGTCATTAACACTATATAAATAGTTTACACAATGTACTTCACAAAATTAGGCCCACCTAAAGGTCTTATATGGTATGAAACAAAATTGTATGATTTGAGGTGGGCACTCAATCACTTTAATGGTATATGTCATTAATCAAAATAAGTTAGTGCAAAATGGTGAAAATGAGCCAATGTTTTTTATTGATTTTAAGATTTACTAATTTCACTTTGAATTGAGAGTATGTTACCTTTCTCAATAACAAATAGAATAGGTGATATGTCTTTTCTAAATTTTAGTAATATAGAAAATTTAACAAACTAAACACAATTACTTAATTTTTTTTAGTAATTTAACTTTGATTAATAATAGACTCATTTGCATTTCAAGTGCTTTCAAGATGTACAAATCTTTTTCATATTTTTGTTTCATAATATTTCTCAACATTAGAATAGGTTATAGATTAATAACTCAAATGTTCCTAGAAATAAAGTGTCCTTATGCAATCCTCATAAAATTGGTGGGGCATATAAGGCATATGTATACTATTACTTTTATGATTGACATGGTTATCTTAAATGGAATAATTAATATCGTTGTTATCAATAGTTGTTAATGAGGTTATGGAAATATCTTGATATATAAGTAATTGGTAGTTGTTGATGATGATGACGATGAGGATGATGATGATGATGATGTCAATGATGATGATGATGATGATGACGATGATGATGATAACAATGGTTTAAACATAACTAAATAGACGTAAAGTAAAATGAAAAACATCCTTTTGGAGCAAGTATTTATTTTTATGGTGAATTTTTTAATTGTTGGAACAATCTTGATAAATATACTAGACATAATGCCACATGGACACGACGACGACGATGATGATGATGATGATGATGATGCAAATGATGATGATGGTGATGATGATGTCGATGAAGATGACGATGATAATGATGGTGACCATAATGATGATGATGATGCTAATGATGATGACGATGATATATTGATGATGATGATGATGATGATGATGATGGTGATGATGATGATAATGATAATGATGACAACGATGAGGTAGATTATGATGATGATGATGATTCACAATGTATATAACTTGTTGGTGGACCACCCAAATAGTTATTTCACTTCGAATGAATTTTGAGAGTGTTATCATGTACTCTAAAAAAACATACTCAGAGATGCGAATAATAAGACATTTTGAACCAATCCCCAATTCCTTCCACCACAAATTCGACATGTTTTTTCAACCATTGTACCTATATTCCTTTCGTCTATTTACACACATTACCATAAAAAACAACAAATAAGATAACCATCAACATGCACAAGCCCTAGACATAAAAGGTAAATGAATTACATGATCTAGTGAAGGATGTAAATGAAGTTGAGTAAAAAAGGTGGAGCATAAAAGAAAATATGGAAATTACTTAGGTGAACTTTGAAGATGTGGCAAACCCCTATTCTTTTAAAAATCCCTTACTTTTTTACTAAGACAAGCATAGGATGAGTGATTTCCTTGTCATGGATCGACTATGAAAAATGACTATAATGTATAAGTAGGATGTCATAGTCTAGAAAACACCATACTAGAAAATAATAATTTGAAATTTCAAACCAATCTTCGACTTCTTTGGGCATGATTTGTCCATGGATTCTATATTGGTCAACACAATATTCCATTTATTTGCACAAATTATAATGGAAAAAGGAATATAGCCATGGACATGCACAAGAATTGGATATAACATGTAAAATAATTATAAAATATAATGAAGGACGTTGAATAAGCAAAGAAAAAAGGTATATCATAAAATCAAAGATGAAAAGCACTTAGGTGAACCTTTAACATGAGACTATTGATAACCATTTCGGTCAATGGAGAAAATCTAACAAAGTGTTCAAAAGCTACCTTTTAAAATATTTGCATGTTTGTTTAGGCTTAATCAAATTGTTTCCCCAATACCTTCATCCTTTACTCTCAATATAGATTTCTTCATTGGCTCAAGGTCATCTCAATTACTATTGCCACTTAGGAATTTCATAGAGTCTTATGAATTAAATCTATATTTTCGTATGGTTTTCTAATAATGGATGCATAATAGTTTGGTGTTTCTGATACACATGATGGAATAGGTTGTAGGTTGATTGAATGACAAGACCAAGTTCAAAGAAAATGCATACACAACACTTAAAAAGTTTTAACAGTAGAATGGTTATGATTTTATCACTCAAGCCACATGAACAATGAAATGTCGCATGCATGCGACAAGGTAAACAGAAGGCCAAAAAATAATTGTGTATCCATCATAAAAAAAATCACCTATAGAATCATTCCTTCGATGTGAAGGTGGTATTTTATTATGGTATCAATTTCCTTATGATGCTATGTATTTTTCAATATTGATGCACAATTCACCATAAAATTCATTAATATTTTGTCTGGTCCATGGCCTTGTCACTAAAAGTTTGTTTCCTTCCTTCTAGAGATTGCTTTTCATATATTAATAATCTCCCAACCACTAAGTTCATGGAATAAACCTTTTTCCTTATCCCTTTTAATATTCAGTAGTCAATAAAAATCCCAAACTATTATCCACTTATAATCCTTAAAACAAATATATGGGACTTTGGCCATGTTATTAAACCATCATTTATTGTCCCAAGTTTTAGTGCTCATAGCTCACTGGAGAAAAAAAGATGCCATTGGCATCACATGAAATGCATATCAGTACATGATCAAACCCAAGATTAACCACCGTATGGTGAATCCTTATCCCAAGCATTCTACAAAGTTCAAGACCATGCCCCATCCAAATGGAGCCAAGCTCCAGCATACACACTATGAGTTGAATGATACTATATACATATCACTACATGATCAAACCCATAAGTAACCACCATATTCCTAATACCTAACCCGAATTCCACACCAAGTCCAAGACTAATCCCCATCCAAATTGATCACAAGATCCTTATGCACCATGTGTCAAATTATACTAGATCCATTTGTTCATATAAAGACTTAAGAAGTCAGTCTTTCTTTGCATGTGGGATATATTTGACATGAAAAATGAAAAATTCTAGGATATTGGATTCCATATGAACTATGTGTCAAATGATGCCAAATCCATATTGCTACATGCCCAAACCCAAGAGTAACACATGATATACCCTACTCGAGAAAGGGAAAAAATCCACAATCTTATGCTTCATAGGAATTATGTGTCAAATATGTTTCTTTGCATATGGGATATATCCAACATAATAAAATTAAAAATGCAATATCCACGAAACTTTCATCGCAATAGCCATGAAACTTTCGTCGCAATAACAACGAAAGTTCCATAACGTCGCTAGAGCGACAAACGTCGGGGGCATTTTCATTTTTTCCCAAAAATTTGAACTCTTTTTCCACGAAAACAACATTTTTAACTTTTTCGTGGCAAACTTTCGTGGGAAAATTGAGCCATATGTAGTAGTGTGTACATGAAAGAGAGTGTCCTTCTTGCATTAGTACAACTCTAATTCCATTTCCTAAAGCATCAAATTCCACAATAAAGGTTTTTGTGAATTTTGGGGTTGCCAAAATAGGAGCTTTACATATTGCCTCTTTGAGTTGTTGAAAAGCTTGAGTTTCCTATGGAGTCAAAGAAAATGCATATTTCTTTAGTAATGTTGTTAGAGGAGTTTCTCTTCTTCCATAGTTTCGAACAAACTTGCGGTAGTACTCTATCAAACTTAAGAATCCTCGAAGATTCTTTAGGGTTTTGGGAATTTACCAGTCCATCATGGATTTAATTTTGTTAGGGTCTAACTTGAAACCTTCATCATCATACAATATAACCCAAATACTCTACCTCCTTTATCCCAAAGAAACATTTTGAGGGTTTTGCATATAGCTATTTCTCCTTTAGTAGTTGTAGTACCCTATCAACATGTTGAACATGTTCTTCCCAAGACTTGCTATATATTACTATATCATCAAAGAATACCAGCACAAATTTTCTAAGAAAAGGATTGAAAATAGAAATCATTAAACCTTGAAATGTGGAAGGTGTATTTCTAAGACCAAATGGGATGACCAAAAATTCATAGTGACCTTCACAAGTTCTGAGTGTTGTTTTGGGGATGTCTTCATCCTTCTTTCAAATCTGATGATACCCAGAACGAATATCCAACTTTGTGAATACCACTGCTCCATGTAATGCATTTAACAATTCATCAATGACGGGAGTGGGGAAATTATCTTTAATGGTGATCTTGTTGATCTCTCTATAATTAGGACACATACACCATGATTCGTCTGGCTTAGGTACCATTACCACTGGTGCATAGTAAGAACTTTGGCTAGGATTAATTATGCAAGGCTCTAACATTTCAATAACCATACACTCTATTTCACTCTTCTGGATATAGGGATATCGGTAAGGGCTGATGTTAGGAGGAACACTAGCTGGAATTAATTGGATAACATGATCAAAGTCTCAAATAGGTGAAAGACCTTTGGGAATATCTTCAAATACCTTGGAATGCTTATTAATGATCCTTTGGAGATCTGAGGAGATAGGGAACTTCGAGGTTTGAACATATAATGAGGATAATTATGCAACTACACCTTCATGTCTCTTTTTCAACAACTTTGTCATACCATTAGACTTATCACCTTGCTTGGTTTTCCTGTGATACCATTTAACTAATATTCTTTTCCTTCCTATGAAAATTTCATGAATTTTTCTTTAAAATTAAAATCCACTGTTCCAAATGACTGTAACCATTGGACCCCTAAGACAAAATTAACACCACCCATTGGGATAGAAATCATTGGACTATCTAATACATATTACCCCATAGAAATATTGATATTATGGAATATCCTTGAGCATTTTATAGTTCCTCCATCTGCAATCATTACTTGAAACTCTGGTGTTGAGTATACAAAGCAATTAAGAACTTTGGCTAATTTATAGTGAATGCAATTATGAGCAATACCATAATCAATCAACATTGTTACCTTCTTATTATTTATGTATCCTTCGCTCCTGAGAGTTTGAGGAGAGCTAATTCTATCCAATGCATGCCAAGATACAATGGGAGTAATTCCTTCTAAGGTAGCCTCTTTTATTTCTTCATCTTGAGATGCTTCCTCTTCTCTTGGTTCTTCCTCTTCACAATCTATGTAGAATAATTTATTCTCACCACACTTATGTCCCTTAATATACTTGTTGTGACAATTAAAGTATAATCCTCTTTCTCTTCTATATTCTAGTTGTTGGGGTGTCAACCTTTGTGGTGGTTTAGAAGAAGGAACGTTATTTTCTCTCTATGTGTTGGAGAAGACCTTTCTAGTAGTCATCACCATATTTTTACTTTCAACCTTACTTACCATCATGAAATTCTTCTCTACGGATGATGTTTCAAAAATGTGCACCTCATGTTGAATGTTACCTTTCAAGGTTCCAATAAACAGATCTAACAAATTATCTTCTGAAGTATTCTTCACTCTGAGACTTAGCTGTTGAAATTGCTTGATGTGCTCTATAGCTGGATTTTTTTGTTTGATATTTACCAACTGGATAAATAAGGTGTTTCTATTTATATCCCCATAATGTAGACCAAGAGATAATAGATTCCTTTTTATGATCACAAAACCATTGGTACCATACAAATTGATCAGGTTCTAAATATAAGGATGCAATAGTCACCTTTTGCAAAGATGGCACCTGGTGTAGATCAAAGAATTGCTCCATCTAAAAAATCCATGTGATTAGATCCTTTCCTTCAAACTTTCTCATGTCCATCTTGGGGATAAAGTAGTTCCTTGGACTTGAATTGAACCCATGATGTTGTAGTGAATCATCAACTTTTGAGGACTCAAACTTCTTACTCTCCAATTTTTTTTCAATTTTCTTTGGATGTGACTGGAATAAGTCCCCCTTTTCCTCCTTATCCTCTTATTGAGTAGATACATGAGGAATAGAACTATCTTTTATATCCTTCATCAATTCCTTGAAGTCTTTAAGATCTTCTTTTCTAGCCATCTCTTTGAGATTTTCTTTACTGGGCATCATTTTTAGATCCTCTTTACTAGACATCCCTTTGAGATCCTCTTGATTATCCATCTTATTTTCCAATTTAATTAAGCCAGCCATTTTCACATTTCCTTTAATCATATCTTCCAACTTGGATACTCTATAAGATATGTCTTCCATTTCATCGTATGCCAGGGATGAATCCTCTGGGGGTTTGAGTGGAGTGCGATTTTTCCACTTCATTTTGGTGGAATTTTGAACAAGAAATATATATCACACCCCAGGGTTTACCAGGAATAGGTCCTTCTACTCAAAGCTATTCAAATTCAAAATGACATACATTTTTTCAAACCCTGATTAGAAGATTGCTTTATGGTTGTCTTGTAATTGAGGTAAAATTTCAATTTCGACTCTTATAGGTTTGAACTTCAGCCTATGGTACCCTAATGTTTCCTCTTTCCAGTGCTGCAGGTATGACCTAATTTGGATGTTCAAAAAAATATTATTGCAAATATTCCAAAGCTTAATATTTTTGGCCCATCCAGAATAGAGAACTTGTACGGTATACCACGTGCCCAATATTATTTTTTTTGTAGCTGAAAATTATACCATAGATACCTTGGTTCGTTTACTTTCATATGCAATTGATCTCACTCAATTTGGATCTCGTATGCCTCATATATGACATTTTTCCCTAGGAAACATGTTTTAGACTAGTAAAAAACCCTATATTCCTCCGCAATTATCTCCAAAACATTTGCATTTCAGAGTGGAGATAGTTTGTCAGTTTTTATAAGTATTTTTCTAAACTTCATCTCTGAATCCTTGTATAAGACAATTTTTAGTGAAAATTCCAAGATGACTCGTTTTGTAGAAGCCAGTCCCGAGGAAAAAGATTTGATACCAAATGTTATGCACCTGAGTCCCAGAAGTAGCATAAACAAGAAGAGAGTAATCCATGCCTTAGCAATGAATAACATAGATAATTAGCAATCCTCTTTGAGGGAGGAACCTCCTTACATAATGTATTGGGCACATAAGACAAGATACAATGATGACTAAAATGAGAATATCTCCTTCCTATATATAGACAAAGGTGTAAATAAGAACTAATAGACCCACTGATCGACTCAAGGCAACATAAATGATATGTAATGCATCACAATATAGGGGGTAATGCACCACAATATATGGGGTAATGTTCCATCATTAAAGGATTAACAATTTAACAGCTTGGACCTTTCTATTCCCACCCTGAAGAGCATTGGAGGGAAGGGATGTCTAAGGAAATATGTAGCAGAGAAGGGGAAGTTCCTTTTGTTGGGTGTGGTAGGTATTTTGGGTGCCAATGTTGGCTGAGATCAATTGATATTCCTTTTGATCTATGGTTTAGTTCACTAGCTTATCATTCTCCTTCCTTGTCTCCCTCAATGCTTGACAAACATAGATGTGTGTTGGCTTAACATGAGTGGCTGTGCTTATGGCTGTGAGTGAGCTTGAGTAGTTCCTCCTTAGTGGATACATTTCCATTGCTTGGGGATGGTCACTCAACTAAAATACTATAGGTTGGATAGAGACCTATGGTTGGGTGAAATGTTGCTCTTCCATATCCAGTTGCTTGGGAAATTACATTTAAAATATAAGTGGTTATTGTTGTCTCTAAATATGCCAGATTTATGTATTATGAATGCCTGTTTGTTTATGTCAGATTAAATTAATTGGTCGAGTTGAATTACTAAGTTGAATGCATGTGAATAGCCTGAGAATGCATTTATCTATCTGCGTGATTTTACTGTTATGTCTATGATGAATTTTCTAGTAAATGCATGTTTTGTGTGCATTGATAGAGTTTATTTCTGATATATATGTTTATTATGCATTTGCACACATATTTAGTTGTTAATGAAATTATTATTTTGGCCATTAGGGTGGTAATTTAGAACCCTTAACGAGAGAGGACGTGACAAAGTCAAGACTCGACTAGTAGATGAAACAAGATGGGAAGATATAACAAGTGAAATAGCAGCAAGGCTTCTTATACCTGCCTCTTAGAAATATTTTATTGTGATATTGTATATAGTTTAGAGCTAAAAGTTAAAGAAATTATGAAACATTTAAACTTGAAACAATGTATTACTTGTTGCCATGGTACTTATATTTCTATGTGAGATTACTTGTTGTTTATAGGTTGTTGCATTACTTGTTACTTCTTATAACTGTCATTGTTTAAAAATCATAGTCTAAAGTTTGTGGTGAATGCTTTACACCAAAGTTCAAACTCCTATTCAGAAGCATGCAATAGAATTTGTATTTTTCCATGATTTGGTCTCTAATATTTTAAAAATTAAAAAAACTTACATTTATTGTTATCGCTCAACAAGGCCTTTCTTAGGGTGTTTCCTGTAACCTTGCCTGCATAAAGATATTGCTAAATGTATAGTGTGATTTTATATGCAATATAAGGTAAGTTCGAAGAAGGGACTACTCACCAATTTGAACAATTCGGTGAAGCTAAGTAATGGTATTTATGAAGATTTCTTTCCACCAAATACATTGAAACTCATGTTATACCATCGCTTTTGTCAAATCACAACAATTAACACCAAGTTTTGCAGCTAAGTTGCACACTTAGCTAACACGCCCTTCCACATGTGTCATGCAATGTAATTAATCACTAAATTATTGCACCTACGTTGCACACTTAGCTAATGCGACTTAGTTTTATATTGGCGGAATATAACTAATGCTCATGCTTACAAACTATTTTATAACAAACTAATGGTGACTCTTCCTCTATTGTATTATAACCTTGTTTATAAATGTTTTCATCCTTAGCTTAGCCTCTGTATGTTGTATAGCATGATTCTTAACCTTGTTTGGCACAAAGAAATGTATTATAGTTGTTTCGCATACTTGATGCATCGTAAGTCGTTAAGGTTTATTTATAATATATGTGACCATCATATTTAATATTTGTGTAAGTGTTCCAATGGCTTTATAGCTAAGACTGTTGGATTACTTAACACCCTTTCAACAAATAATTGTTCCATTTACAGAGATATGACACCATTTGGACACCATTTCTATTAACTCCTCATGTAGTATTTATTTAATGCATAATCATGGATATGGTTCGAGTGTTAATATAATTTATTGTTGGGGTGGAGCCTTAGCATAATCTCTTAATGAAAATCGAGGTCAACACTTTGGTGGTGGCATATGGTAACTTTGGTTTACTAACAACCATGTCTTTGTTTTGATGGTGACTTTATGGAACTTCCACCATGT
>LPNX010119614.1:480111-497655 GCA_001517045.1 Pseudotsuga menziesii
GTTTAGACAAATAAGACAAATATATTTATCAAGATTGATTTTAAGAAAAATTCAAAATTGAAAATAAAAAAATATAAAAATAAACCATGTATAAATATATATTTTTTAAACTAATCAATATAAATATAACAATTATTTTTGATATTATCTAAAAAGATATATATTTTTAAACTAACAAATACAAATATGACAATTTGTTTTTTTTTTATATTATTTAAAAATTGCAGTAAAACCTACGTTAAGTATCGTGTCCTATCATTAAAACCATATATACATTTTATCTCGAAAAAAATCGGGTAAATGGAATATAGCAATTATTTATTGATTTATTGCACATTTGATCTCGAAAAAATCGGGAAGTGGAATATAACAGTTATTTATTGATTTATTGCAGAAGGAAACAAGACAGCGCCCGTGAGTCGTGACTATTGTTCAGGTTCCTCATATGATCGACCATAGACGTTTGACTTCGAAATTCACAACGCCACAGTGATAGTGTCTCGCTTATCGTCATTTATTCCATGACTGAGAAGCTGCACCACCAAAATCCGCAATTTAATCATTAAGCACAATGGCAAATTTATTATAAAAAAAAAGACGAGAAATGCTAAGTTTATCTCAGAAGCCATTTGAAACCAGGAAGCAATGGATTTAGTACCTTGAGTGGAAAGCATCCAGTTGCTATCTTGACTGATAGCCCAGAAGAAATAACCCAACAGATGCCTCCGTTTAGCGAACAAAATCTTTGCTGCCACAGATTCTTTGTTGTCGTAACCAACCCAGATCATATCTGACGAATATGAGTAGGCTGACACGGTTTTCTTGTCGAAGACCTCTGTTGCATTTTTCTCTTTAATGAAGTCTCTGATCTCGGAGAAGAACATAATTCCTATTTCGGCGCTCAGGTTTTGCTTGGGACCGGCAGCCACGGCGGGGGCTCCAATCCCCGTCCGGTTGAGGCTTTTCAGTATCCAAGAACGCCCATAGAGCGGCATTCCCATCACAACTTTGTGGGAGGGAACTCCAGAGTCGAGCCACGATCCAATTCCGACGCTGGTGCTGATGTTGGAGGACGGATCATACAGGGCCGCGTGAGCTCCAGTTGTAGAAGTGTCCCAGGAGCCGTGATAGTCGAAGCACATTGCGCTCACCCAGTCCAAATTTCTGGCAATGGATTTCGCCAGGTACGCCCTGTTCTCGGCTGATAGGAAGAAATGCTGCGCAAAATAGACGGCTGCTGTAAGGAGGAGCCGAGGGCGACCCGAAGCATTGGCTTCCGAGTTAATGGCACGCCTCCACTTAGCGAAAAGCTTGCCTAAGTGCTTCATCTCCACCGCGGTTTGGGGAAACTCCCAGTCGAGGTCAAGGCCGTGAAAACCGTATTTTCTGGCCATGGCGATCGTTGAATTTATGAACACCTTGCGGTGGGAGGTGTTGTTGGCCATTAAAGCGAAGGCAGTGGCATTCGACCCCCCGCCGCCGATTGAAATGAGTGTCTTGAGAGAGGGGTTTTTCTTTAGCAGAGTCGGGGTGAATTCTGCGGGATCGTCAGTGGCAGGGAATTCCACCTGGAATGTCTAGTCGTTTAAGTTTGCAAAAGCGTAGAAGATGTGTGTGAACAGGGTTGCGTCAATGGAGGATGGAGGCGTGAAAGAGGCTGTGTAAGATGGCCAGTATGCTGCCTTCACGCCAAACCTTTCTTCGCCAATGGATATAATTCTTATTTTTTTAATTTTAATATTATGACGTCATTTGGACACATGTCAACCCAAATCCAGATACCAAATCCCAAGGCTGACATCACCTCCTATCCACCAATTAGCAGTTGACAAAAATTGCTTTTTAACAAAATTAAAAAAAATATTTTACACACCCCTAAGTCTCACTTTGCAAAACAGCTTTTGATTTTTTAAAACTGCCTCAAAAAGCACCAGCTAATAGCAAAGTCAAAGCAAAGTCAAACCTGATCGATTACAATATACCTGCCTAAATAACCCATGAAGGAGCATAAAAAACGATGGGTGAAAACCCATGAACAAAAAAAAGAGATATGATACTCAAGGGAAAATAATCCATCACTAATTAGATGTGTATTTATAACCCCACTTATATGAAGTCCGCCACTTTTCACATAAAAAGTTATGAGTCCATATAAATTGCTAGCCAGCCTTAGCCTATATATAACTCTTAAAATATTATAACATAATCGTTTAAAATAAAATAAAAACACTTAAAATATTATAACATAATCGTTTAAAATAAAATAAAAACACGTTAAATATTAAAACAACCATTTAATTTAATTTATAAGATAAAAAAAATTATTTTAATTCGAGTAAGTGAAAATTTTCTCACCTCCCATGCAACATTGTTTTTAATTTTAGTACATTTTAAAGCGTGAAAACATGCAATATACAAGTTAAAATGTTTTGACATTATATTACTTAACTTTCCTATTTCAAAGTTTTATACAATTTATTACAATGATTTTTTTTAACTTTCCTGTTACAAAGTTTTATACAATTTATTACAATGATTTTTTAAAATTAAAAAAATTAAATTAAAGTTTTATAAAATTAAAGAAATTAAATTAAAGTTTTAAATTCTACTTTATTTATGAAATAAGTTATTGTTTTTCTAGATTGGGAGATTACACCATCTCATAACAATCTGTCTACAGTGACACCATATAAAGTGATTTATACTACTTTTTTACTCTTTTTTATAAAACGTTGTATCAATCGCAGAGAATATTATTCCAATAGTAGATAACTTTTTGACAGAACATTATCTTATCGGTATAAGAAGTTGACTTTAATTGCAGTGAAACCATGCAAGAATAATCACTTAGGTAATGTGCACCTTATTTGGCATTTGAACTCCATCTAGGAGTTGGGAGTCCAGCTAACCCGCATAAGACTTAATCTAAACTTTATATTAATTTTTAAATTAACTATTAGATACAACTATGAGCTTAACTCCAATAATGATACAACTACAAGCTTAACTTCAATTTTGACTTTAACAACTATAAATTAAGTGGTTGTTATATTAGCTTAACTATTAGATACAAGTAATTAACACATTCTTTAGTAAAAAAAACATTATCAATATATTAAATATATACCTTAAGTAATATGTTAAATATATACCTTATAAATATTTTGAAGCATATTAAATTTTAATAATATAGTTGTTACAATTTTATAGATACTATTTACAAATGTGAACTATAGTAAATTGGTTGTTTCAAACTCTCATAAGAACAATCAAACTCTCACCGGAACAGACGCGTCAAACAGCATCTGATCTTTTTTTCAAAGAAAAAAAATCATATTGTTCAACTCAAAAAAGCTATTACAGTAGCAAAGATAGTGGTATTTAAACTAGCATCAATTACCTATCAAAATATCATTATATCCTGAGTATATACCCATCAAATGTCATATCTTCAAAAAATAAAGCCTTAATACATAAGCACCAGTCTTCAAAAAAGTACTTTAAACAATTTTAACAGCAACTACTATTCTCAACATAAAACTTCATCAAAATTCAAACTATCCAAAAAAGCTCAGGAATAGTCTCCATATTGGAAGATTGTCCAATTATCTTCATTACCACTGCCTGCCTGTTCTGTAGAAAAGTAAGCTTCAAGCACCTATATAAACTTCATGTAACAAACAATAGTCAATATAGCCAGCCATATAAACAGCCTTATATATAAAACAGATAAGACAATAATTTCCAAAAGTCATCATCTTGGATCAAGGAATAAGTATCATCTTCAGAAACCCTCTACTCCCCAAGGCAAGGTACTTAGAATACCTGAAAAGTATCATGTCTTCCAGACCCATGATACTCATTGATAAACCAATGCCCAATCTGAGTTTTTCCACCATCATTAGCAAGCTTATCAGCCAGTACATTCCTTTCCCTATAAATATGATTAAAGTCAGCCTGCTCAAAAAAATCATTAAGTCTGTTGACCTCACACAGTAGCTGTGCTAGATGCATATTAAGACTTCTGAATTTGCCCAAAATCCAGTTAATAACAAGCAAGGAATCACCAAACCCCTGAATTCTCGAAACCTGCTTATCCAAAGCTAGAGTTATAAGTAATTTTAAAGCATATTACTCAATGTAATTGTTTGACCCTTCCCCCAGCCCATCTTTAAAAGTAAAATAATGGTCATCTTTGAGGAAAACATACCTGAGGGCTACCAGAATCAGATCCATCAAAAAAACCCCAAGGTTTTGTTTTATCAATAAGTTCCTCAGTAATGATTCTAACCTTCAAAGTTGCAGTATCTAAAGGATAAGATAAAAACAAACCCAAACTAAATGCTGAAACCTAAGCAGGGGATGTGTCGTAGTTATCAAAACAGCTACAGTTTCTAGATTTCCAAATAAACCAAAAAACAATGATAGTCATGCGTTCTGATCTATATTATAGTCATGCGTTCTTGATCCGTAGGACCTCAGCTTTAGTGCATTAAAAGTTTGTTGTAAAAGAATGCGATCAACAGGTTAATTAATGGAACAACATTAACATAAATTAAATGCTCAGAACAGGAATGAAAACCACAACACTGATAGGCAGATACAAGGAAGAAAACACAGAAACAGAGTCACCAACAGAAGTTGATAACGGAGTTCACCCCCTCCACTGGGCTACGTCTCCGGGTCCCTCTCCAATGGAACCGATCCAATTAATGGTTTTGAAATGGTACAAATGGTTCTGGACTCTGCAAATCAATTTCAGCAGTATGGACAAAAGTCTGCAAGACCTCTTCTCTAGAATAATACAAATTGGTTTTCAAAGCAAAGAAAAGCCAAATAAACAGAGAAGACAGTCGACTCTTTACAATCACAGCAACTGGACATTAACAGTAAAGTCTGCAAGACCTCCTCTCTGAAAGTTACAAAACTGGACTTCAACAGGCAAAAGAAGTTAAGTTATAACTGAGAATAGTCGACTTAAAAGGAACAACAAAATGCTCTCTCCAAGCTTCTCATCACAGAGAAAACGTTGCACTGTGCTTCCAACGAACTAAGTCCCCCCTTTGGAACCATCCCTGGTTCCTCTTTATATCTCATTTTTGCCATTACAAAGGAGCCAAAACGTAAAAGAAAATGCGACTGTTCACCTCCTCCCGCCAAACGCCAACTCTTTTATCATAACAGGCTGTTCATATGCCTTTCAGCATCGTCTCACCTGTGGCGACGGATCGAATACTATAACGGCCAAGAAAGCTTCACCAAACTGTTACGAATAAGTTGTACACATTATGAAATCTTGCCACATCGTGATGTTCCACCTGCCACGCCAAGGATCTGACCTCCAGAACCATACGTGAACTAAACTTCCGGAAGTTTTAGTCATCTGAGCTTCCGCTGTTGTGGAAGAGGACAAGCAACGGGCTCCGATGGTATCAATCGGCTGTTATTTGGTTTCTGAGTCAGAAGTTTTGTTACTTTGGTTTCCGCAGTTGCGGACGGCGGATGGCAAAGTCTCCCGATTTGACTTTTCAAACCTCGCGTCGCTGTGTGCACCACTCCGTAAGTCTTGGGCTTCCGCCGTTACGACTGTCGGAAGTGTTATCCTTTTGATCAAGATTGTGCCCGTCGTTGCGGACTGCGATATCCTTTATCTATCCGTCGTTGCGGCTCCCCTCCCGCTATCGCTCCGACTTCCGATCCGTTCTTGTGAGCCCCGCCGTTGTGGAAGGGGAAGCTCTTGTGAGCTCCGTCGTTGCGGAAGGGGAAAGGCTTGTGAGCCCCGTCGTTGCAGAAGGGAAAAGCTTCCAACCGCCGGTCCTTACATTTTTTTGCGTCCGGTTATCCCCGCGGACAGACTAGTAGTTTGGCCGCCCGTCGTTGCGGAAGAGGATGCTCTTCCGACCTCCGATGTTGCGGAAGGAGATCTCTTCCGACCTTCGACCTTGGTGTTTTCGTCGTCCATTTTTTTTTCAACCGCCGTTTCTGGATCATTGTACCATATTGGATCTTTAAAGAGGAATGATCCGCTGGATCAATCCTCCCCATTGGAGAGCTTTTGGACCACCAAAAGCCTGAATTATTCTACAAGTAAGTGAGGGTACAGCTCCCTCACTTTCCCAATCTCCATCCATCTTGCTTTGCTAGGATGCATTCCTTTCAGCCCCACTCGAAGGTACTTAGCATTCCCCCTTCGCGAAGTCCTTACATTTCGGTCAAGGATAACATCGTCCTGCAACTCTCTCATATATTCAGGTGCCAAATCATCAATCGAAGGAATCTATTTGTTAGTTTCCTCATCCATGATCATAGGAGGCTCATACAATTTAAGATTCTCAACATTGACAACTGAATAAATTTGCATGTATGGAGGTAAATTCAAGCGAAAAGCATTAGTACCGATCTTTTCCAAGATCTCAAAAGGACCATACCTGATAGGCTTAAGCTTTTTACCTTCACCTTTCATTCTTTCTTTGGTGATATGTAACCAAACTCGGTCACCAACCTGAAATTGATGATCAATTCGATGCTTGTCATGCCTGGCCTTGTATTTTGCCTGGCTCTTCTCCAACTATTCTTGAACTGCCTGCTGCACTGCTTGGATTCTCTGAATGAACTTTAAAGCTTTATCTGCATCATGATGTCCATCCACTGCATCTTTGCCAAAAGAGAAGTCCATCGGTGTTTTTGGCAGGTAACCAAAACAGGTTTCAAAAGGAGATCTTTTCGTGGAAGAATGAACTGCATGATTGTAAGCATGCTGTATATATTGCAACTGCTCATCCCAAAGTTTAGGATGCTTACTACAATATCCTCTGAGCAGCTGAACCACTGTTCTGTTCACTACCTCTGTTTGCCCATCGGTCTGTGGATGAAAAGCTGTACTTTTCTTTAGTTTGGTATCCATAAGCTCCCATAAAGTTGACCAGAATTTTCCCAAGAACCGGGAATCTTGATCAAATATAATAGACATGGGCAACCCAAAATGTACCCAAACATTTTGAAAGAATAAAAGAGCTGTTTGTTCAGCAATGATCTGCTTGTTACATGGCATTAAGATACACATTTTGTTGAATCTATCCACAACAACATATAGGTAATCATGCCCTTTTCTAGACATAGGTAGTCCTCGTACAAAGTCCATAGAAATACTTTCCCAAGGACGAGAAGAAACTGGAAGAGGAGTGTACAAACCCAATTTCCTATTGCGAGGCTTACTTGTTGCACACATAACACAACCTCTTATATATTTAGCTACAGTTTCTTGCATCTGAGGCCAATAGCAGTGATTCTGCAATACAAATAATGTTTTACTTACTCCAAAATGTCCTGCAATCAATGAACTATGTGCTTCTCAAACCACATGCACTCTCTCTTTCTCTGGAATACAAAGTTTACCAAGATGATACAAGAGTTGATTATGCACATAATAGTTCTCTTCATGTTTACCATGTATAAGTGATGCATATACTTTCTTAAAATCTGTATCTTCTGCATACTGTTCAATATAACTTTCATGTGTTAATGAACTGTTTTGAAGAATGATTAAAGCATTCATAGGTGGCCTTGATAACATGTCTGCTACTTTATTAAGAATTCCCTTTTTGTACTTAATGACGAGATGAAACTGTTGTAAGAACCCCATCCATCTTAAATGCCTACTTTGTTGTATTTTAGTTTGAGATTGTAAATATTGAAGTGGCTGATGATCAGTATGTATGACTGTCTCTTTTCCCATGATATAATGTTTCCACTTCTTCACACTCTGTACTAAAGCATACAATTCTTTGTCATAGGTCGGATAGTTACTTACAGTAGTAGAGAATGTCTCTGAATGGTAACAAACTGGCTTCCTTCCTTACATCAAAACTGCTCCCATGGCAAAGCCGCTGGCATCGGTTTCGATCTCAAATGGCTGCTGCAAATCTGGCAATGTCAGAACTGGTGTTGTGCTAATCTTTTCCTTTAAGGTGTCGAAGGCTCTCTGATGCTTGCCTCCCCACTGGAAAATTTCTTTAACGCTTGTTAATGCATGCAAAGGCGCAGCAATGGAGGAAAACCCAGAAATGAATTTCCTCCAATACTGAACCGCACCCAGAAAACTTCTGATTTCAGTAACGGTGTTAGGCCGTGGCCAGTTTACAATGACAGCAACCTTGGATGGGTCCATTCGCAGGTGGCCTCCACCAATAATATGGCCTAGATATACTAAAGAAGTTTTAGCAAATTCACATTTAGACATTTTTACATAAAGCTTTTCCTTTCTCAGTACATCTAAAATTGTCTTCACATGGACAATGTGCTCTTCCCAAGTCTTGCTAAACACAAGAATATCATCTAGATATACAATTACAAAATCATCAATGAATGATCGAAAGACATCATTCATGACCCGCATGAAAGTAGCAGGTGCGTTACAGAGCCCAAAAGGCATCACAAGCCATTCATACAAACCCTGTTTCATTTTAAAAGCTGTTTTCCAAGCATCATGCTCAGCAACACGGATTTGATGATACCCACTACGCAGATCCAATTTTGTAAAATAAGTTGCATGTTTCAATTGATCAAGCAAATCATCAATACGAGGAAGAGGATACCTGTTTTTAATGGTGATTTTGTTAAGGGCCCTGTAGTCGATACACATCCTCCACGACCCATCCTTCTTCGGAACCAAGACTATAGGAGAGCCAAAAGGAGAAGTGCTGGGCCGGATGACCCCCTTCTCAATCAGCTCCTGAACCTGCTTCTTGATCTCCTCATTCTGCATTACAGACATCTGGTACATGGCTATGTTCAGGAGTGGCACATCCTGTTGCAAATGTATCTCATGCTGAATCTCTCTCTTCGGTGGTAACCCCTTCGGATCTTGAAACAAATCATCATACTCAGAAATGATGTCAATCAGTTCAGATTTATGCCTAGGGTCACATTCTTCAAAATATTTAGAGACTTCATCATTTTTCATCTTAACCATCATCAACACAAAATTCTTACTAGCATTTACCAACCTCTTCATTTGTCTTGCAGAGACTATTGCTAGATTGGTTTTTATCTTATGTGCTCGTACGATATATTCCACCTTCTTTAAAAAGATGATACTTATTCTGCTCTCTATAAAAGACTGCTTTCCGGTCATACAAATATGGACTCCCAAGTACAATTCCACAAATGTCAAGTGGCACTACATCCAATTCTACCTCATCCCTAAACTTTTCAGTAATTGCAAATTTTAATACACATTTCCTTGTAACCTGCAATCGTGTATCATTAGTAACCTAACCTAGAGGATAGGGCTTTTCATGAGGCACAGTAACTACATGCAATTTCTTAACCACTTCTTCTGATATCAGATTTACTTGTGAACCACTATCAAACAATGTATCAATCTTTGTGTGATTTGCAATGACGCGAACATGAAACAGTGCACTTCTATCTTTATCATTTTGCTTAGAAGTAGATGGCAGACTTGTACTTGCACTAGAACTTGATTGTGCATCAATGGGAAGTGAGATACTTTTATCCTTACCTTGGATTTCGACAGCTGTAACCTTTGTTTCATCACCTGAGTCGGATCCCAAGTCTTGAATAACATCTGCAGTAGCTTTGGCTTTTCCTTTATCTTTGTTTCCTCCGTACTTCTTTGGCCTTAACTCCGAATGAAGTTTCCAACACTTAGAGACATCATGTCCCTTCTGACAATGCGAACATGTAGGCTTTTCACCCTCTTTCTTAACAGTAGCCATCTTCTTTTTCCCCTTATCTTTACCTTTCGATTTGCTGTCAAATTTAAATGACTTCTTCACAAAAGTATCATTAGCATGCTTACCCCTAGCTTCTAAATGGGTAGCTTGAACGCATACATCATCCAAATTACTGGGATTAAACATCAACAAGGTATGTTTCAAATAAGAATGCATGCCACCAATGTACTTAAGAAGAGTTTCCTGTGTATCTAATGAAACATTCAATGCAATAGCCCTCTTTCTGAATTCATGAGTATAATCTTGAATGCTTTGTCCTTTAGCTTGTCTAAACATTTGCCAATTCATGGTTAATTACTGCATGTGACCTAAAGGATAAAATTGCTTTCTTAATACTTCGATGAATTCATTCCAAACTGAAATAATTTTACCATTCTTTCGAAGATCTTGCTGGATCTTGCTCTCCCACCAAGTAAGAGCCATTCCACTCATCCTCAAAGTGGCCAATTGAATCCTGGAAGGGTCATCATTAATGCCCTGCACCCTGCAATATACTTCAAGCTGCTTGATCCAATTGTCTAATTTTTTAGCATCTACATCTCCATTATAAATAGGTAATTCAAATTTTACATCCAATTTGAAATAAGGCATATTAGGACTTGCATTATTTGAATGAGAAGTATGAGAAGAAGAAAAAGTCTGTTTAGTGTCAGGAGGATCACCGTCACCTCCTACTCCCTTACCCTTTTCTTCTGGCTTCACTTTTGCATCTTTGGATGAAGATCCTTCTTCCTTCTTCTTCCTTTCTGCTCGCTCATCGAGTAGAATTTCCATCATGGCTTTCATGCTCATAAAAGCCTCCAGAAACTCAGTTTCAGAAATAACAGGTTTTTCCTATTCGGTATGTCCTTCTTCTTCCCCTCGTGGAGAAGACATGGTTCTTGAGAATGTTCTCCTGGAGCCAATCTCAGGGTTTCCTTCAACTAATTCTCTTTCACCAACCTTTGACCTGGACCTAGTAAGCATTCACAAACTTGCACAACAGTCAACCAGCTCTGATACCAAAATATGATCCATAGGACCTCAACTTTAGTGCATTAAAAGTTTGTTGTAAAAGAATGCGATCAACAGGTTAATTAATGGAACAACATTAACAGAAATTAAATGCTCAGAACAGGAATGAAAACCACAACATTGATAGACAGATACAAGGAAGAAAACACAGAAACAAAGTCACCAACAGAACTTGATAACGGAGTTCACCCTCTCCACTGGGATATGTCTCTGGGTCCCTCTCCAATGGAACCAATCCAATTAATGGTTTTAAAATGGTACAAATGGTTCTGGACTCTGCAAATCAATTTCAGCAGTATGGACAAAAGTTTGCAAGAACTCTTCTCTAGAATAATACAAATTGGCTTTCAAAGTAAAGAAAAGCCAAATAAACAGAGAAGACAGTCGACTCTTTACAATCACAGCAACTGGACATTAACAGTAAAGTCTGCAAGACCTCCTCTCTGAAAGTTACAAAACTGGACTTCAACAGGCAAAAGAAGTTAAGTTATAACTTAGAATAGTCGACTTAAAAGGAACAGCAAAATGCTCTCTCCAAGCTTCTCATCACAGAGAAAACGTTGCACTGTGCTTCCAACGAACTGAGTCCCCCCTTTGGAACCATCCCTGGTTCCTCTTTATATCTCATTTTTGCCGTTACAAAGGATCCAAAACGTAAAAGAAAATGCGACTATTCACCTCCTCCCGCCAAACGCCAACTCATTTATCATAACAGGATGTTCATATGCCTTTCAGCGTCGTCTCACTTGTGGCGACAGATCGAATACTATAACGGCCAAGAAAGCTTCGCCAAACTGTTACGAATAGGCTGTACACATTATGAAATCCTGCCACATCGTGATGTTCCACCTGCCACGCCAAGGATCTGACCTCCGGAACCATACGTGAACTAAACTTTTGGAAGTTTTAGTCATTTGAGCTTCCGTCGTTGCGGAAGAGGACAAGCAACGGGCTCCGATGGTCTCAATCGACTGTTATTTGGTTTCTGAGTCGAAAGTTTTGTTACTTTGGTTTCCGCAGTTGCGGACGGCGGATGGCAAAGTCTCCCGATTTGACTTTTCAAACCTCGCGTCGCTGTGTGCGCCGCTCCGTAAGTCTTGGGCTTCCGCCGTTACGGCTGTCGGAAGTGTTATCCTTCCGATCAAGATTGTGCCCGTCGTTGCGGACCGCGATATCCTTTATCTATCCGCCGTTGCGTCTCCCGTCCCGCTATCGCTCCGACTTCCGATCCGTTCTTGTGAGCCCCGCCATTGCGGAAGGGGAAGCTCTTGTGAGCTTCGCTGTTGCGGAAGGGGAAAGGCTTGTGAGCCCCGTCGTTGCGGAAGGGAAAAGCTTCTGACCGCCGGTCCTTACATTTTTTTGCGTCCGGTTATCCCCGCGGACAGACTAGTAGTTTGGCCGCCCGTCGTTGTGGAAGAGGATGCTCTTTCGACCTCCGATGTTGCGGATGGAGATCTCTTCCGACCTCCGACCTTGGTGTTTTCGCTGTCCGTTTTTTTTTCAACCGCCGTTTCTGGATCATTGTACCATATTGGATCTTTAAAGAGGAATGATCCACCGGATCAGTTCTTCATCTATGGCCTTCTACCAATTTCTTGGCAATCTGATTTGCCTTATGGCACCTCGAAATTTGGCATTGCACTTATGATTTGCGTATATTATGTTCACGTACTTGCATATTACTATGCAACCAATTCGGTTATAATAAAAAGTAATGGAAATTTTTGTAAGTAAAATAAAAATAAATTGATTTTAAAATAATATTTAAAATTGTTTATAATTAAAAGTTATAAAAAAAAAATTAGGTATGAAAGTTGTTATTTTTATTTTATGTATCTGTGTTATATATTTGTTACAACATGTGACATAGTTTGGTTTAATAATAATGATGATTCAATTATATATATATATATACATATAGCAATCGAAGTCATATATATTAGTTCAAAAATCAAATAAACACTTCTCCAAATAGGCAGCAGGCAGCAAGTTGGGAAGATATAATAAGTAAGCCTCAAGGAATATAAAGAAATGATGGGTGCAAACCCATAAACAAGAGTACGTGCAAACCCATAAACAAGAGATATGGTACTTTAAGCAAAATAATCAATCACTAATGAGATGCCACATTTATATACAACTTATATGAGGTCGGGCGCTTTCCTCGTAAAAAGTTATGACCCCATATAAATTACTATCCAGCCTTAGCCTATATATAACTCTTAAAATATTAAAACATAATCATATAAAAAAAATACTTTAAATATTAAAACATAATCATTTAATTTACAAATCAAATTTTTTTATTTGAATAAGTGAAAATTTACTCACCTTCCATTCAACATTTTCAATTTATTAGTACATTTTAAAGCGTGAAAACACTTGATATATAAGTTAAAATGTTCTGACATTATATTACTTAACTTTTCCATTACAAAGTTTTATACAATTTATTAAAATGATTTTTTTTAAATCAAAGAAATTAAATTCTACTTTATTTATGAAATTACGCAATGGCAGAGAACATTATCCGAATAGCAGACAACTTTTTGACAGAAGTACATTATACCAATAGCATATAACTTTTAGCTGATACTTTGACGAACTTGAGGAACTCAAGTGCTATGCAACTCTACTACTCCTGCGGAAAAACCTAACTAAGATTTTTTCAAACGAATTTTCACCCAGTTTTCTACATATTATTATGTAATCATGCAGCCATACCATTTATTACCGTGGACCGCTTAAAGATGTTGAGCTGAGCCATCCGTTTGACTGGTTTCGCCTAGTAAATTCTTGGAGAAGCCAGTCTTCTGGAATTGCGGTAGCAGCACACCCGTTAACGTTAACATCAGGGACAGGAGCTTCACCTTCCAGTATTTGACACACTTGCCGTATCCCCAGCCTTGCTTTCGGTTCCGTATTGGAGCATAATAATCCTAGTTTCAACACCTTCTCCATTTCTCCCACGTCGTATTCATTCCCCAGCTTCGGATCTGCCGCATCGAGCAGACTCGCATGGGCGTACAACTCCCAAACCCAGTTCACCAAAACGAAAACGTGTCGTTCCGCATCGGTGGATAGGCCCACGGGCTTCCTCCCGCACGCCACTTCCAAAAGCAAAACGCCAAAGCTGAACACATCCGAGCTGGGGGTGGCCTTTGCCGTCTTTGTGAGCTCCGGCGCTATGTACCCCAGCGTCCCCACCACACGAGTTGTTCCAGGATTGTGATCGCTATGTTCATACAGCCGGGCGAGGCCGAAGTCCCCCAGCCGCGCATTGAGCTCCGAATCCAGCACCACGTTGCTCGACTTGATGTCTCTGTGGATGACCGTCTTCTCCCATTCCTCGTGCAGATATACCAATCCCGCCGCCACGCCCTTCAAGATTGCATATCGCCGAGGCCATGGAAGGATAGTTATAGAATTCCCGAATATGAGTTTATCCAGGCTACAGTTGGGCATGTAGTCGTAAACAATGAATAGCTGCTTCTGCATTCTGCACCAACCCCGGAGAGGAACCAGGTTCCTGTGCTTCAACCGCCCCATGGTCGAGATCTCTGCCACGAACCCCTTCATTCCCTCTTTGAATTCCTTTGTTATAGATTTCACTGCAATTTCCTGACCGCTGCCTGGAAGAACGCCCCTGTAAACCCTGCTGAAACCCCCCTGGCCCAAAACGTTTTCATCCCGAAATCCGTTAGTGGCGATGTTGAGCTCCCTGTAAGTGAATCTATGGGGCCAGAACTCATGTTCCCATTCTTCAATTGTTTCTCCGTAGTTGGCTCGTATGAAAAACACGGCCGCAACCACCGCCAGGAAGAGAACCGGAGTGCCCACTGTAACCCCGACTATCCATCCCCGACTGGGACGCTTGGAATACATTTTAGCGAACGAAGGGAGCCGCGAGATATCAAGTGGGGGCGCCGTGCCTTCTGTGGTGAAGCTCCACGCGAGAACGTAATGAACTTCGATGAAATTCCCTGTAGCCGCTGAAAAGCCAACGAACATCTTCTCTTGCAGAACGCTCTGCAGATCGATTTTCTGAGATATAAGTGGCTTCTGCGGTCTTGGCAAACCGGCCAACGTTATGGTAACGTTGACCTGGCTTTGCAAATGGTTGTAATCGATCCAGGCCTGTATGTTGTGTCCACCCTTGAGGCGGATTCCATGGAATTCCTCCCCATTCCAGTAGCCGGCTGTCTCGGCTTTCAGCGAGATGAAGCCGTTAATGTCCAATTCCACGTGGTTGTCGTTGGGGTCATTCATTTCAATACCTTGGGCTGTATCGAACTCGACTGCGAACAAGTGATTGTATGGTTGCCCGTTGCTAGTGATGTTAAGCAAGCCCATATACTGGGATGCCCGGCTGCCCATGAAAGTTGTGGAGGGCGTGAGGATGAAGGTCAATCCGTGCCCGCCTTGGTCGGAGGAGGGATGCACCATGCAGAAAACGAAGGTAGTGCTGAAGGAGGAAAGCGTCTCGTTGCTTTTCATCTGCACGGGAGTTGAATACAGCGCCCGGCCGACCACCCAATGCGTGTCGTTTGTGAGGGCTAGCACAGATTGGGAGGGGATGAGTGAAGCACCCTCCTGCAAAATCAAGTTGGTCTGATTGAATCCGTCGAAAACAAAAGTGGTAGGAAAAACTGGCCGTATGACAAGCGAGAAGAAGGCTATAAGAGTGAGGCTGCCCTGCACACAGCATGTTAGAAAACCAGGAGGGACACAATTTCTTCTCCAAGAATCCATCTATTATTTTCTTTCTATGTTGAAGACGCTATTATTATTTGCACACAATCAACACAGAATGGTATCAATCAAGAATGGTAGTGCAGCATGCAATATAAATATTACTTGGATGCCGTGTTTTACCCTTATCAGTTTGTGACCCTGTGTGAACAAAAGTAAGAAGAAAGTCGACGCACAATTTTCCTTATCAAGAGAGGACCTGCTGACCATGTTATCCAGTCTTAAATGAGATAGCGAGACGCGAGGCGAAATTCAACAACACGCATCGAAATAAATCGAACAAAGCAACTTTCGAGAACCATATTCAATAGTTGTATACGGCGAACTCGTCTCAATCAACCTTCAATGGTTGTATACGGCGAACTCGTCTGAATCAACCACTGTTCAAATTTAATGCTAATCAGCTTCAATACAAGTTCGTTAGTCTTTCGAGAGTTGAAGAGCGGTGAGCCCGAGCCTTAAGTACCAATATCTCAAATCTCAAATTTCAAGTTCATCTTGTGCATCAAATTTTGATAAACGTCAATTTTTTTTTTAATTTTTAAACAAGTGGAATAAACAACAAATTTGCCTCCTTAGAAGAGATTGAAAATATATAGTAATAGGATAATTTTGCTATAAAAATATATGATAAAACAAATATAATTACAATTTGAAAGAAATTAAAACAAAAATGAATTTAAAAAGTCCATTTAAATACGGTATAGGTTATTGCAATGTAGCATAAAACAAACATATTCAAGCTTCCTTGCATACTTCTAGTAATATTCTTGACTTATGTTATAAAAATATGCAAGTTTCTTTATAGACTAGCATAAATAGGAAATCAACAGAATTCAAGGCTTCTTGAACACAGTCGCCATTTTACGATTTGACCTTTCAACATTTTTCTGTGATTCTAGTTCATATTTTTCCACCCAAATTCTACACAAAACTTACAGGGTTGAAAATCTCTGTCTTCTTTTGAGGGAATGAGCTCTTCCAGGGATGGCATGGCTGTGAATCGTAACTGATGGAATTAGCAGACGTTGATTTGGTTCTCCCAGAGATATTGAAACAGCAACAACTTTATGGAATTGTTAGTTCCTCGTCATCAAGCAAACACGGGAAGCACATGGCACATACCGGTAGATTCCGTTACCTGAATTTGTTTGGATGTCGAAAAAACAAATTATCGCAGGGCCATGGTTTGGCACAACCGAATATGTAAGTTGCCATGTAACATCGGGGAAAATGTTAATTATTGGCTAAGGAAACAGCTACCGACTAAATTGACCGACAAGAATGTAAAAGCTAAGACTCTTTAATTAATTGGATCTGAATACGAATATGACACGTGTGCGTGGAATGCAAGAAATTGTTCTGTTGACCTACTTCTCTGGAACTTTCATGACACAGTATTTCGCTTTTGTGCACATTTTAGGGTTAACTAGCCAGCCAAAGACTGCTCTAAAGAAAGAGCCTGGCCTGCTAGGGTTCAAGAAGAAAAGAAACAAGGACGCAACCGGCCAAATTAGGACACATGGGGTTTAATCGAGTACCTAACGAGTCAAATTATAACCCTTAGGGTTTGTAACAAAAACAGAATGCGGCCGTGCCAAGCAAGCAATTGTGTTTTCTTTAGGGTTTGTGCTGGTGGTCAGTGACGTGTAAGAATGGAGGATTGAGATAAAATGATCCATCATGGAGTTCCAGCCAGCAGTTTCGCTTCTACACGCCTCTTGCAAATTTAGCGAAATTTGCATAATCAAATGTTTCACGGAGTTGGGACTGAAGATGATTTGGTGCGGAGTAAAGATCGGGATAGGAATTATGAATTATGATTGACAAAGTCTCCTGCAGCCCCACACTAGGACAAGCAATCCATGCAAATTTTTGGCTGGGAAGAGTACTTCTCGTTTATTAAAGAATTTAAAAATCTTATATATATATATATATATATATATATAAATAAAGTCCATAAGGGACTTTCTTTTTGAGCTTGTGGTATATTTTAAAAAAAATCTAAAATAAGAATGCC
>LPNX010119624.1:3353-73611 GCA_001517045.1 Pseudotsuga menziesii
TATTGTCACTAGTAGAATGGTAATTTTGTTGTTCACCAAACACTTCAGAAGACGAACTACTTTCAGTTTTAGTATGTTTCATATTTTTAGATTTATGTTGATGACCGATATCTTCTGATCCTGTTCTTATACCCCTACCCTCAGTTTGAAACTTTTCAGTTAGGATCTGATTCATCTCTTCTTGAGCCCTCAGAATCCTTTCATTTTCTTGTTTTACAGACTCCATTTTAGTTTTGAGGTCCTTTACAGTTTGTAACAATTCTAAATAATTGGTAGTTAAATCCTCTGGTATAGGATCCCTTGGTAGATTTCCTGTCTTAGTAACTGGACACTCCTCCTCTCCATACTCTTCCAGCCTTTCCATACCTGCCAGTTAAACTTCAAAAAACAATTCTCTGTTGAATAACATTTAAATTAAAATACATCAGTATAATAATTTAATTTATTGTTTTATGAAAGCTAGTTTGGCTTCATCAAGGCCTAGTGTTTGAACCTTGTGCTCTAATACCACATGTCAAAACCCCAAATTTTCATAAAAATTTAAAATTTTGATAATACATAAAATGCTGAGAATGCGGTTTGGTAACAGCTAACAGTTTTCTATAAAAGAAATGGTTACCATATAGTTAATACATAATCTTAATTAAGTAACTTAGCATTCTAATTTTGATGCAAGGTTAGGTTTATTTTGTACAATAATTTTAACTTTCAGTTTGCTGATGAGTTTTTAATTTGCGACAAGTAGATGGAACTGTCTTGGATTCTGGGGATTACTTAGATTTTAAGCTAACGCAAAAAGCTTACTTGTCCTTACAGGTTTACAGGTATGAATGATCAAGTAACACCTTTTAATTCCATAAAGCATTCAGCTGTAATTCAATTTGCAAAATAAAAAGCTCGGTAATAAACTGTTACATATCACTCTACTTCTCTGAGGTAAAACAAGTAGTTTGTTTCTTTCAATTAGTTTTTTCAACGATATAAATATAGAAGAGTTTCTTTCTTATATGTAAATAGCGACAGTATTTACTCTCCTTGGTTCACCACTTGTGATCTTTGTCATAAGTTAATTTCACCTAGAGTGTATAACCTGTAAAGCTGTAATGATTGTTCTAATAGTAAAATACATTATCAACTTATAATATTAGTATAAGCGACTGCTGGTTATTCATCTTCTGTAATGAATATTGCTGCCTTTAAGGTCCTTAAACATTACAGTGAAGTACCAAGTCCTAAGGACTTAGAGTCTAGTGGGATGGTTCCGCTCCAGTTTCTTATTTTATTTTATAATATTTCTTTTGGATTGAGCCTCTGACCACATAACTTATCTGATGTCAATTCTTCAAGAGGGATTGATTTATTAACTCCTGCAAGTACTACACAATTCTAAAATATTATGTTACTAACGAAAAACATAGAGAAGCTAAAATTACTTGTCATGGTTGGTAAATAGCCAAAAGTTATTAAACTTTGTTGATCTGAACTATGTACAGGATTCATAGCCATCATCCGAGTATTTTCCTCCAACTGATCTATAATTTATATGATATTCAACGATACCTACACAAATTATCTTGTTTATAATATATTCAAGTTTACCAGTAATTCTTGTTATAAACAGATAAGGTTTATAATGTTCATAATCATTTTTGAAAACTATGTTGTATAAAACGATAAAGTCACAAATTAAATGTTTAGTGACCATAAGATTAGCTATAAAAAATCTGTTATGAATACTTTGGTGGTATCGTAGTTTGGCTAGGTGATGTAATAGCCTTTTAATTTGTATCTTCCAAGTATTATGAGATTTACTTTATAAACTCAAATATGATAGCACAAGGCTTATCGACGTTTGTTACTATACTATTTATGCTATGACTAAATGGATTTTCCATTAGTGAAGAACTAAATCTTTTATGCATAATTATACCTTGGTCAAGATTATCAATTATTATATTGCATCAATTTTCATGATTTACAAAAAGCTTAATGTGAATAAATATATAGTTATATAGTTTATAAACTAAAGTTCCAAGATTAAATATTTTGGCAAGTATAAACACAATATACATTGGGTATGTATCAACATAAAAAATACCTTAACATGAATATGGTTTACATTATAATTTAATATGGAAAGGGATGAAACGTTGGTCCACTCCATCGATTGGTTTATATGTGATGTCTTGTATATAAAAGACTTTGAAATTGCCTCGTCCTAGAACCATGCAATGCCTATAACATAAAATTGGCAATAATTTGAGGTTTCATAGTTTTAAACCCAAGCAACCGAAGGTTGACCTCTATGAGCATGTAGAACCTTTATATGATTACCACACTTTATGATTACGTTTACATCATGTTTGAATAATTGGAAATTGATTTGCATGCAAGAACTATACGAATTACCCACTGCATGGTTGATTTATTTCTATGTCCACATGGTTCTTCCTTGGCCAAGTGTGGGGAGTATAAGGGTTTACGAACCCTACTCATTCTCATTCTTCTCTGTTGTTTTCGGGCCTTCGAGCCACTCTGCAATTGCTCCATGGCCGCCATGCTTACCTTACTATGAATGACTAAGAGCTCTGCGTGCTGGTTATGTTGTCCAGTCCTCCTTCATCATCCTCGCTCCTTGTATGCAACGTGAGTTCACCCTGCAATGGTTTGAGGAGAGCTGTGACATTTTACTTATAGCTTGGACTGTGTGTAGTTTTCTTGGTTTCGCTCCTCCACAGCTTGCTTGTTGGGAATGTTTTAGAGGGCTGTGAGTTTTATCCTAACATTAATTTATTTAGAACAATGACTTTATCTTACGGCCTGGTCTATCAAAGGGTTTGTGAGAGCATGTTCTTATGCTTCAATTTGTGGCAGTTTGGAGCTCTACTGTCTGTTTCTTGCTTGGTCGTTGCTCCCTTCTCCTTGCTGCTACTAGCAGTGGTTGCACTCGTTAAACCCGTCTCTGTCACAAGAGAGATGAAGGGTTTGCTTTTCATCTTGCTAGTGGCGGCACTCCTATTCGTTGGTGGCTACATTACCTTTACTCCTAGGTAAATAAAATTCTTTTAACAGATTTTAAAACTCGTTCTTAGCTCAGTTGTGATATAATGCAATAATATTAACGTTTGTGGGTTATCTTGCAGGTGATAGTTACATCTTTCTTCAAAGCTGGTGCAAAAGCATGGGGTCAGCTTCCTGCTTATGGGTAAGCCCTGGTCAACCCATGGTAGTTCATACATGTGCAGTTCTTTATGGAGTAGTTTTGGTTGGTCGTTGTGGCCTGCAAATAACCCTTGTGGTTTATTGTTTCTTGGTTAGCTTGTTTAGTTTTTTTATCAAACCCTTGCTGCTAGCAGGGTTTCTGGCTTATGCCGTGACTTGTAAATTTTTGTTTTACTAGTTATGTAAAGAATAGTATGCATCCTGTCAAGCCATCCTTTGTTTATCTTTAAGTGAAGAGATGTAATTCTCTTGAGCTCAGACTAGGTTATTTTGATGCTCTAAATGTAATTTTTGTGCATTAAGGTTTCACCCTATTCGACTGTGTAAAGATATTTTTTTACTGTTTAAATTAGCTTCTATCAAACTATATTAGTATTATCTGTTCTACTATTTCTTTTTGTCATAATAATTGCTTATAAGCTCAGTTATTCGAGCAACGTTAAAATCTATTAATAACCTCTGTATAAGTAATTTCTTAAATTATTTTGTAGATTAGTTTAATAATACATGTTAATTAATTGTTTGTTACATGTATGAAGTGGTTATACTTTCATTGTTATTTTCTTCTCTGTTCTTCTAAGACTGTAATAATATTTTATAGTTGATGTTTTTAGAAAACTAAATAATCCAATTCTTTGGATTATTGCTTATCTGATTTTATTGTTATTACTTATAAATTACAATGTTTATGCTATAAATTATAATGTTATAATGTTAATACTATAATTTATACTGTTTAATATTATAAGGGTTTCGACCCTGTACATTCTTTTATAATTAATTTTTGTTATAGTTCATTTAAATAAATTTGTTCATATATAAATAATATTTATTAAATATTATTTAACCTTGCACTTAGTCTATTTTATAAGTACATAGGTAGGATTTTTACTAATATATCCTTGTTACACTATTATAATTGTTATAGATAATTTATTTATAAAAAGACTATACTAGAATTATCCTACTTGAAATATGAAGATTTGTAGAAATAGTTAAGTAGTATGCACAATGAAATAACTCTGTAAAAATAACTCCGTTCTTTCTTCACATAAATAAATGAGTATTTATCTAGGTTGAATCTTTTTCCTATCAGACAAGTTAGTAGTTTCATTTTGCAAAAATATAGTTCTGAATAAGATAAATAACCTATCTACAATAATCAACATATTAAAAGAATGATACCTGTTGTTTTGAAAATTATTATGTATACTTCTTTGCTAGCATTCCTAATACATTAGTCTAGTTTTTAAACCATAACTTAATCATATAGAATAGTATCCTTTCCAAAAAACATCTATATACAGAAATAAATTACTCTGTTATTCTGAAATACAAAATAATTCTAATCAATCCATATTTCTATCATATCTTCATCTATCTTAAACACACTACATATGCTAGAGTACGATCTAGTTTATCCAGATGGGGAAAAACATAGGTAGGATTATCTCATTCAATTACAGTTTCAACATTCAATAACTAAAAGAATATAAATTCTAACAGTTCATTACATAACATGTAAATCTTACATTATTCATTCATTCTCAGAAATAAACTTTAACACAGCAAATAAAAGACAGTAGAACCTATTTTAAAGCTGGATGACAACAACGTTGGGAGGCTGTTCCTCCCTACCAACTCCTGGAGAGCACTCAAACAACATCTTCTCAGGACCCCGGAGCCTGTTCCTAATCTCCTTGGTTGGGATTGGGTGAAGCAAACAACAAAATACTAGTCCAATGACTCAGTACTAACTCTAGACTCAGCAGCAAGATCTTCCAGCTGAATAGTTGTACTAGATCATTCTCTGCAGCTTACCCCTCAAACACCTTCCAGAAATTCCCTTTCCAATGAAATCCTTTGAATTACATTCACCTGAATGAGTCTCCTCTTCGAATGAGCAGCCTCAACTCTCTTCAATGGTCAGTTTTATTAATATTGCCTAGGTCTTTTTGGGTTAGTTGTCATTAATTAAGCCACCTGCTCTGATCCTACTTTCTTGGGGGATCATGAACCCAAATGTAGGGAGTTTGCCACCTGCAACATTGGAAGTGTTTGAGGATGCTGCCACTTGTCAATTTGCTATCCACCCAGTCTCCTCCACCAACTTGACCAGTAAACACTCTTTTAACAACTCTCCCAAGCTATTGTCTCCACTTTTTATTTATATATAATTAAAATATTCATAACTACATTCAACATCCATGACTCTGCTGAGTCATCAGTTACAAATTTAACATAAAATTTAACATAATGTCTTGAAATAAAATCAAATAAGATAATATTATTTTGCAAAATTGGGGCATGTGACACATTCCATCCATAAGCAAGAGTATTTTCCCCTTGAGGTCGACTCCACTAAGGTTGATAATTAATTCCTCTAACTTAAACAGAAGGTTAAGGAATATTAGTGTGTCCTCCTCCACCAATAAAGTGAAATAGAATCACTCCTTACAAGTAAATTTGATGTATGAATATTGCTTGGTTGAAAACCAAAAGCGGTAAAGGGATTGAGACTTGTGAAAGGAACAATAGAGCGAGCAGGCATGGATCCTACAAAATGAGAGGAAAGAGGAATGTGTCACCCAAAAGAGAAGACGATGTAAAAGAAATACTGGGAATTCCAATGGCAGGTACACAAGATGACCCAGTGGTAGATCTAAAGGGAATAGAAGTGATAACAACTTGAGTACTAGGTGACCCTTAAGGTATTGAACTAAATTTAAATGATACAACTGGGGCAGTATTTGAATGTATGGAACTAGGTATATGTACACTAACATGAGGAGGGTACAAATATATAGACACAATATCTAATGTAGGGTTAAATCTATCTCTCGATCCTTCTCCTGTGTTATCCAAAATAAAACCATATGTGATCCTATACTCACTTAACATGGATTCACCAAAAGGAGCTATCTGCACTAATACTAGATCATGGGGTCCCGTTAAAGGTGGGTTAAAAGGTATTACTAATCCTTCATCTTGTAAATATTCAACCCTAGTTGTGTGGGAAGCAGGTGTAGTAGGCCTGATAATATTAGGTTCCCCAAGAATGTTGATTATTCAGTTGTCTCAAAAGAGACACTTGTGTTTATTCGTCACTGCTGAGGTGGAGGTGGAGGCTCAATAATGAGTGGAGGAAGTTTTTGTAACCTTATATACCTACAAGAGGATTATCCTTCATATCTAAAGTCTCAAATCAATAAGAAACCTAGGTCCAACTAAGACACAAGTATACCAAACGACACATGACTATGAAAAAATCCTAAGTATTCAAACTAGGCAAATAAATATGCCTTCCAAATGGAATTTTGGGATGATCAAGGCCCAAAAAAAACCAATGAAGGATGAATAACAATTACCTAAGATCCATAACACACCTGCTTGGGTTTAAGTTCTTGAATCACCAAACTGATTTCCCAAATTGAATGTAATGGATTTCCTCCCACATTTGTCCTAGGTACAATGGAAATAACCCTCCACCATCACCTGTGTATGATCCCTAAAGTCAAGATACTAAGTTTACCAACCTTGTAGAGAGAATTCAGTGGAACAATTCTCAGTCTATTCAATACACATGGGTAGGTTAGAAAATCCTGAAACTTAAACAACATCAGCACCACACGATGCCAAAAGGTGGTTCTGATAAGTCCCTCAACATGTACTCACTCTGGTGTATGTTCGATTAAGTATTGGAGGGGGTATATTCTCTACTCAACCTCACATGACCCCATGCTTGACTCCCATGTTAGAAGATATTTGCAGTTCACCTTCTACAAAACTGGATTTCCTAAATATAGGCCACTATGTCTGAGTCTGAATGATTTGTATAGTTTAAGACAAATCCTAGTCCAAAGAACTATCCTAAGCTAGTAGGTGATCATCCCTAGAAAAATAAATATTACTAATAGATTCTAAAATTAGCATTCTTTTTTAAAGGGATGTTACTTACTTAGAGAGTGATGGCCATGAAACTAGTGATGTTTTGACTCATCAATGAAACAACGTGACAAGTGCCAAATGGAAATAAAAATGAAATGTTTTCGCTTTCTTTTTACTTTTCAAAACTCAAAACTGATGATGCGGACCTACATATGTAAATATTTGTTTTTTTTAAATATGCATGTGCAACTGTGACTATGCGACTAGTCTAAGATACTTACAAAAGAAATAACTTGTTTTTTAAATTTCTCTTTTAAAATGAAAAGAAGAAACTAATTACAAATAAATAAAATCAATCTAAGACAAAATCAAGGTGATTTAAATCTTTGTATTGAATCTATAAGACCAGGCCTCTAGGTTGGATAAAGCACTATCAGCAACATACTTAGAGATAAAAATTGAAACAAGAATCCAATTTAACTACCTTTGTATAAAGACTTTGACCAAAAAGACTGAAAAAGAGAGGGATCTAAAATAAACCTTTAAGGAGTTCAAATGAATCACAAGAAGTCTATATGCATCAACAGAGGTTGATCAAAGTATAATCAAACCAAAAGACATCCCAAGCATGAAGGTTGAGTACAAGTTCATCAACAAGCCTTAACTAAAAACAAGTTCTAAATGTGAGTCAAAATAATTAAAAATGAATGTATAAGCACTGACAGAGCTTCCACAAAACCTAAAAAGGGCCTTCCACTAGAGAAAATTCAAGGAGAACACATAAAAACCAAACCCTATCCTAAAAAACTATTGTTACAATATTACACACTACTATAAGTACAGAAACGAGTGTGACATACTACTGTAATAACTGGAACACAAGTGTAAATAGAATAAACTCTAGTGGGATTCGTCTGCACTAGCATGTCAGCCTTACAAAAAAAATTAAAAAAAGGAAAGAAAAGATAAATAAAATATGAATTTTGGTTAAACTTGAGAGTATAGACTCTCTATAGACTCGATCTTATAAGACCTAAAAAACACACTCAAACTCGAAAAATTCAGGAAAACTACCCCCATTTAAAATAGGCATTAGAGGAATTTTGGGGTCTAAAATGGGCCTCCTAAGGAAAATAATAAAATAATAGTTAAAATAATAAAATAATAGTTAAAATAATAAAATAATATTGATTAATTTTGGAGGAAGAAAGAAAAAAACTATTTTTTGTGTTCGTATTTTCGACATATCTCCCTGTGTTTTTACTCAATTTCGATCAGAAGAGCTCGTTGGATGCGGAATTTGATTCCGCATCCGATGAGTACCCACACTGCATACTTTTGACGGACCCCGCTACCCCAAAAACAAGAAATACCTGAAAAAACGTGATGATGATGTCATCATCACATTTTTTCAGGTATTTCTTGTTTTTTGGGTAGCGTGGTCCGTCAAAAGTATGTAGTGTGGGTACTTGTTGGATGTGGAATCAAATTCCGCATCCAACAAGCTCTCTCGATTGAAATTTGAGTAAAAACACAATGAGATATGTCGAAAATACGAACAAAAAAAGTAGTTTTTTTTAATAACAAATATGTCAATTCAACCATTATGGTTGACTTATTTTATTGAAATTCTATAGGTTCTTGAATTCCAACTCACAAAAACTAATTTTGGCACGTTTTCTTATAAGGCCCATTTTAGACCCCAAATTTCCTCTAATGATTTTCCCCAGTGAAGTCATCGGTTGTGTTGTTAGGGAAATCCATCATATGACTGGGGTAAGGTCAACAACATACTAGGGTATAGACAAAGGCTAAAGTAATTACATACATGAATAAACATGATATGTAGCATTTGAAACAAAGGTTTTACAAGTAGATATCAAGCACCTTTTGGAATGAAGGTCGATCCAAGCTTTAAAATCCTCCAATCTTAGCTTCCAAACCTCTCGTTTAGGACCTACAACAACAGAATACCCTCCTCAAAATATTTTGACTATCATGAATATAAAACATATATGGAAAAGAGATGAATATTAGGCATATAAATAAATTCTTATGAATACCATCCATACATAATCAAATACAAAAATAAATTTGGGAAGGAAATATCTCTTTTATTGATCAAAGTAATTGCAGCATATACCCGTGTTACCTTATTCTTATCAAGCACTTCTTGAAACTCTTATCCGGGTCTCCTTTCTCCTAATTATAGCAAAATAAATCCAGCATAACATCAATATGAGTGTCTTCTTCTCTGCTCATGGCTTCTCCCTTGTATTTATGACAAGGATTGGAGGGGTAGTTTTGAGCATAGAATAACTGGGGAAGGTATGGAATTATGAGCGACCCCAACTTCCATTTAACTAATATCTTTTCATTTTTTAACAATGTAGTGGAAGGCTAGAAACTAGTGTGTAGGACGCTAGTGTCCTTGAAGCAACCCACATGTTCAACATTTTACGGAAAAACGCTAGTGGACAAGGGTTAACCAGTATCTAGCACGAAGTTTTCAAATTTGCATCAGCGTGTATGCCCTAAGAAGATGTCATAAAAATACATTTACTAGAGAAATCAAGGACTAGTCTGGGACTTGAATGTTAATACCAAATCCAATCTCCTCTATCCATAATGTACTTTTGTGTGAACTAAAGATTAGCGTCGCCACTCGGATGGAGCAGTTCCAATTTGAAGTATAACAAGGACCAGAATAGGGGTCTAGAACTCAATTGAAACAAATATCTAGAAGTTTACTTTCAGTTGTTAATGTCACAACCCCAGTCGGAATTGGTGTAATCAACTAGTGGGTCAGAGCTGCAACAATACTTGATACCAAAATGACAAGTACCTTTATTTTAGCAACCAATCCTCTTTGCAGCTTTGCAATGGATTTCTTAAGGATTCTACATGAATTGGGAAACCACAATAACAACAAAGGAGACATTGCATTGAATCTGCATCAAATAAATCAAACTATTCACCAAATGTCAATACAGAGTGGCATCGAATCATGGAGAGTTGTAGTCTTTTGAAAAATTCACTCCTAATTGATAAGGTGTAGAACATGACTTGCAGTCATCGAATCATTTCAAAAGATACAAGGAATACTTAGGTTGAGAAAGAAAGATACCATCATGCATTTGTAAAACGTGAATGCCAAGAAAGAAATGCAAAAGACCAAGGTCAGTCATTTCAAGGGTATCTGAAAGTTTCTTCTTCAAACCCAAAATAATATTGGCATTATCTCCAGTTACGATTAAATCATCAACACACAATGCCAAAATTAAAGTATCACCATGAACATAAAATACATAAATACTGTGATCATATTCACAATATTTGAATCCTAGATTGAAAAAGAATGGATCAATCTTCTCGTACCAAGCACAAGGTGCCTATTTCAAACCATACAATGACTTTTTAGGTCAACAAACAGGACCAGAATCTATCACAAAACTAGGAGGTTTCTCCATATAAATTTCTTCAATGAGATATCAATGAAGAAAGGAAACTTTAGCATCCATTTGATGGAGCTCCCAGTCAAAATGAGTAGTAAGAGAAAGGATTAATCAAACAAAATTCATCTTTGCAACAGGGGAAAAAGTTTCAATGTAGATGATGCCATGCTAAAAGAATCCCTTGGAAACCAAATGAGCCTTATGGAATTAAATAGTACCGTTGGACGTAAACTTAAACCTATAGACCCATTAACACTTCACAATATTATTTCCTTGTGGCCAGGGAACAAGTTCATATGTATGATTCTTCTATAAGGAATCAATTTCAACAAACATAGCAATTCCCCATTCTAGTATACCTTGAGCATCAACATATGTATCAATATCATATTTGTCAATAACACATGCCATTAAAGCAATACTGGCACATTGTGTCTAAATGTGAATCTATTGACCAATACTATGATTCCTAACATTTGATCCAGTAGCTTCAATTTATTAATATCCCACCAAGTTAATCAAGTCGTCGGTGATGCAGATCAGTTATCTTCAATCGTGTGCCTCAAACTATTGAATTCAACAATCATAATTAATCGACTACCAATTGACTCAGGAGGAGAATTCATCAATCCAATTGGGAATCCACATACAAGTACTGTCAATCCAAATTCTTCTAGAATTTAAAGGATCAATGTTCATTGGACCAAGGGAATTCAACAACTTTTTTCCTGAAGTTCTCTCATCAAAGTGCATACTTCAACTTGATATTATATATTGTTTTGCAAGGCCAAACAATATATAGAATTTTGACTCATTAGAGTAGCCCATCATGATGCAGGAATGACTCTTTACATACAATTTATTTCTATAGTTATCACTAATATGTGCCCAAGCAACACATCCAAAGGTTTGGAGGTGTTTGACAGAGGGTTTCCTATCACTCCACTTCTTGACTGGAGTCGTGTCAATGACTGCTCAAGTTGTTACAATATTTAGGAGATAATTTGAGTAGTAAAAATATTCTACCTAAACTTTTGTCACAATGTCTTTGGTCTACAGTAGAAACCTGGCCATTTCGACCAAATTTTGGTTCTTCTTCTTTATAATGACATTTTTACTTAGGGGTGTGAGGGACAGATATTTGCCAAGAAATACCATTTTTCAAGAGATATTATTCAAATTTTTGGCTCACATATTCACCACCATTGTCTGATATCAAGCATTTAATGGGCCGACCACACTACTTCTCAACCATTGCTCTAAATTCCTTGAATATTTCAAAGACTTAAGTCTTATTATTCAAGAAATAAACCCATGTAAATAAAGAGATTTCATCAATAAATATTAAAATATACTTTGCACCTTCCAATGAAGGTTATTCATGCAACAAAGATCACCATGAACAAGCTACAGTCGTTCATGTGCATGCCATGATTTCCATGAATCAAAGGGTGCATGTTGATGCTTCCCAAGCATACATCCTTTACAAACTCCATTATGTGGAATACTCTTTGGGATACTAGTAACCATATTGTGAGTTACCATTATCTTCATACTTCAAAAGTTTAGGTGACTGAGTCATTCATACCAAATTCAACTTCTGTCATCAATTTGAGTGACGAGTGCGTTCAGCCCAATCGTCCAGAAAAAATTCAAGAGCGGGTCACAAAACCTACAAAGTCCATATTTGGGATCCAAAATCCCTAAAGCAACAATTTCCTCACAAAGACTCAGATCCTTTACGATAAATCGATCCAACCAAAACTCAACAATATTATTGGTATTCGTTAGTTGAGAAACTTACAACAGGTTTGCACTCAGACTCGGTACATGATAGACATCAAATATGCAACCATGCTGACATTAAACATCACCATTTATAGCTATAGTGAGAGCATAATCATTAGTAACATAAATATTATCTTCAGGAGCACCACTCAAGGAAGAAAAAAAAGAAGCATCCTTTGCCATATGATGAGTCCATCTAAAATCCATTATCCAATCAGTTCGATTTGTGTGGGAGTGTAATGACTAGGAAGTGTTGACAGAGAAGGTACATTTTTTAGGAGGTAAATTGGTTGAATGACCAATCAATGCATTATCCTCTAGGTGCTTGATCTTCCCTTCTAAGTCCTTCATCTTCTACAAACAATTTTTCTCAACATGTCTCCTTTGCGCAATACAGATAGGTCTTCTTCTTGCGGTCCTTCTTCATTGATGACAACTCTTCAGTATTTCCTTTTGTAGGTTGGTTGATACATTCTGGTTAGTTGTCCTGCTAGACATGCTCCTTAAGGTTTGGATTTACCTTTCTTTTCAACAAGCGAGCCTGGTTTTTGCCACTAATATTTCCTTCTTCAAGAAACTTATGTTGGTCCTTAATCAATAGATCATAGAATGCATGAAATGTAAAATACTTACCATATTTATTGTGTGGCATCCAATTTATCGAAAGGAGAGGTTCTAGAGAGATCAACTCTTTCTCTATCTACATTACTTCACCTTCATTTATTGTGTTGAATAGACACATCATCTTGGTTGAAACGACATGAGGGAAGTAGATCCCACTTGTATGAAAACTAATTCCCCTTGAAATGTAGGTCGTGATAACAATCATAGCTTCGTCCTTCTTGACATTGATGGAAAACTTAGCATCGACATCCATCGGGTCAACAATAGAATTCTTTGTGAACTACCACAACCATTTTCTCTTTAACAATGTCTCTATATTTGTCACCAAGATTGCATAATTATGTCCATTGATAACAACATGTTTTATATTGGCAGCCATCCTTCAGATTCAATAGATCTAATTTCAAATTTTAAGTAGAGGTATCATTCCAAAAATATTCCACCTAGATTCAATCAACCCTAGATATGACTCAGCACAATTTGCAAACAACAGGGCTATGTCAAAACCAAGAAATCTGATACCATGTTGGGGAAACTTTGAGCCATGAATTATTGAACATAACAAAGAAGAAAAGAAGGGAATAGTATTCCAAGATAAGAGGTGGTGTCCAAAGACATTGTTACAACACTTGAGCATAGTGCATAATGATCAGAATATCACAATACATGAGTATGAAATATATCTCAAATACACACACTAGACAACTCATAGGGTCTCATATTTATAGTTTCTAGATCTAACCAACTAACTAAAAGTAAGGAAGATATGGTCCACAAATAGGGGTCATTGGTCCAAACTATTTCCATAAAATCTGTAATGTCCCAAAGTTTAACTGGTTGTTCAACCGACTGTTCAATCATTTCACTGACTTGCTTAGTCAATCCTCTGGTCGACTACTCTCCTAGTCATCTGTCATCTAACAATTGATTGTCATTAGAATATCTAGAGGTGTGATGAACCATGAAGACCTTAGGTTCCAACAAGCCTTAGGAAGCTTCTAATGAAGGCAATGGAAAGATTATCGTAAAAAAGTACTTATCAAAGAGGAGGAGAAGAATCCATTAGATAACCAATAGAGCAGAAAAAGATCACAATGTTGAAAAGTTGTAACTAAAGAACTATGTATTGTGAGCCACCTAAGATAAGACTAAGGGCATAACTATTGTTGTAAGCATATTATAAATTAAAAAAAACTAATTAATAAATTGATAGAGAAGTTGAGAGACCTCTCTTAGTTTATGTCTATGTATATGTTGTCCATCTTTTTTGGTTCTATTGTGTGCATTATGATAATCAAGGCCTATAACAACAGGTCTCCACTTGTCCCAATCGATATAAGATTTGAATTTGAGCACTCTAAAATCAAGTAGGATCATCGATTACATCACAAGGTGTTTCAAAATCTATTTCTAAAGGTTAAACATTTGTGTAATATTTCAATGCATAATCTCAAATGACTATTAAAAAAATTCCTTAATTTTTTCTTTGGTGTTATCTTAATCGTTGGTTATTTCTCATTTGAGTTTCATGGTTATCCTTTCATTGTTGTCCTTTTCTTTAAAGTGTGTTTAATATGTATGGTATTTGAGATACTTTTAGTTATGTTATTTTTTTTCTTTTTCAATCCTTTTTATTTCATTTGAATATTTTATTTTACTAGAGAATCCTTTTAGTGATTATTATTTTGAGTTAAATATCATAATTTTTTATAATAGTTTATTATCCATTTTTATTTATTTTAGTATTTTTTTCCCCAAGTACCTCAATTGTATGAGGCATGTGATTTCACACTTTGATATGGTCTTAGTTTGATTTAGTTGTTTGACTGGGTTGAGATGCATATAAATTTGGTTAGTTATTTATTTTTTTTATTTTCCTGTTATAACTTTATATAATTGAAATATTTATTTTGGTAATGTTTTCTTACTATTTCTATTATGGTTTATTGTCTTGTTTTTATCTATTTTTTAACTGAAATAATTAATTCTGTATTAAAAAGATATTGCAACCATGTTGTTTAGTACAATAATACAAAACAAGAAGATAGTTCAAAATCCATAGTTTTAAAAATATTAAAACTTTCTAAAAGATTCATAACATAACATATTCCACTATCATTTTCATGAAAATGATATTGCAATGTAAATACCTTACTAAATTTTAGTTGTTCATATAATAAAAAAACTTGAATTAACCAAAACCATGACAATCATGGGCCTCGTCCTAATTCTCTTAGGGATGGTTGTCCTCATATTCCACTAGTTCGATTACCACGTCACCTAGTTCTTGTTGCATTCATTCCTCTTATTTGGATTCCTCATGAATTGATCCAATTGATATGGGTTACTGAGATAACCCATATTGGGTGTTATTCACCAAGGTCATCATTGACACATGTTTCGCTCTTCTGCACAAATTTATATTTTCCTCTTTTGTTGAACAACAATTTCCAATATTTTTTTGTCGTGTATTTTGATTCTACTCTTCAATGTGTGTATGATTTGAAAGGATAGAAATAGCATAACAGATGCCTTAAATTAGACCCTCATGGTGCTTCAAGACTTGTTGTATACCCACCAATTCATGGAAGAGACAATGACCCAAGTGACAATGGACTTCCATTTCCAACTCAAACCAAGAGGGCTCAGTTAAAATTAACAAAGCAATCGAAGTGAATAGGGAAAGACTCAACACCAGTAACATAAAAGAAAATTTACACAAAGCTATCAATTTTAGGAATACCAACACCCTCACATTATTCCCAATGAGTTCTAAACGAGGGCTTAAATCCATACAAAAGTGAGTCAACATTCCCAAACTAAAGCCACAAAATATAATTTGCAAAAAATATATCCCACCTTTAAATGCCATAAGAAATTTTAACAACATAAAAGCATGTTTTTACTTAATTGTATATATTTGTGAGTGTACACTAAGGATCATGTGAATTAGAACCTGTATTTCCACTTAAGTTTGATCTACCTTGTGTAATTTCATGGTTTATTTATATTATCACTCCACTTGGAATATCTAGATTATGCTTAATGATTGAGTTAAATCTATGGGATTGGGGTAATGGAAACCCCACCTTTTGTATTAAGTTCCCTTATTTTGAAATAAGAATCCATATTGGACATCCTATCCACCTTTTCATTATGATCCTTTAGCAGCTTATAGTAATTGACTAATGCATACCTTATTATTTATTGGTGAATTTAGATATTATTCATGCCAAAATTAAATAATACAAGGTGGACGAGTTCCTGATTTTCCTTACTATGAGCAATGAATCTCCAATAAATATCTAATCCCTAATTTTATTGGTATATAGGATCCTAAGCCCTTGATAAAGTTTTAAGGATTCCCCTTGAATGGTTGTTTCTTCTCCAAGAACCAATTCAAAGTTAGTTTCCTCTTGTCCCTCAAGATCAAAGATAGTCTCCCCCACACCTCCTAACTATGGATTTCCTTTCAAGACCCATCAAAGAACAAAATAATATTTTTTTATTTGACTACCAAATTTTAAATTCTTGTTCTTCTAGCCAAATTCACCAATTTACTACATATATTGGTCTTTTAATGTTGTGTCTTATTGAGATTGATCACTTTTTAAAATATATTTTATCCAAAAAAAATATCCTTAATCAAGAATATAGTCATTGTTCCCTTCATCCCTTCTACTTGAACAACTTCTAAAAGAGTGCCAAGATATCCAATCGCTACTATTCTTGGAGGTATATCTTCTTATTTGAATGTGCCTTTGTTTCTAGAAAGCCAAAGTTCCCAACAAATGAACTTGGGCATGGAAACCAAGGCCTTATAAAAATTTTATTATTCCATAGTTTTCCTCTATACTTTGTATGCCATATTGTGTACATATATTTCTAAAATCAAGGACCTCTATATATAACTTCTTTAAGTGCATGTAATTATACCTATTTGGTGAATTAAAAATCAAAGAACAAATTATTATAGTTGTGCTCTTCTTTGCTACATATAGCATACCAAGATGTCGTAGGTACTCCTTGCTTTTGAATTATCAATAGTCAATAGTCTATCGTGTACCATTATCTAATTATAGGTGTTCACTTTTGGAAATATATCCCTTCTATGGAAATATTTCCAAATTGTTGAACATTAAGGTAAAGGAAGCTCTTGCACTCATGATTTGTAACCCAATTTAATTGCATATTATGATCTCAAAGGTCCCTGGCCTCGACGATCTAAAGAATATCTATCCACTTAAGAAAAACCATGAATGTGAGAAAATAATTCTAGCATTTGAAGTTCTAGTCATTATGGAGGAGATAAGAATTTCCATCCCAAAAAATAAAAACAATGTTTTGAGACCTTTCTTAGGCATCCAATTTCTAATCTTTGTTAATTCTAAGTTATTTATAAATGGGGGTCTTCCCATGATTCCATCCTCCTATATTTTTATCATCTTGTCATTCCCTAGAATCCATGTTAACTTGGATTAAATTAAATCCATTGTTACCTTACATAATTTACAAACTAGAGAGACACAAACCTCCAAGATAGGTTTATCTAGACATATTTGTAGAGCCCCAAAATATAGAAAATGCAATTAAAAACTAGAAGTAGTTAAAATTATCAGAGACCCATAATTTTATCACACAGAAAACGTAGTAATCCAACAATAAATAAACAAGGGGCAAGAGAATGCATGCCTAAATATAATATTTAACTTACAATTCCTCTTTTGAATCCATCTAAATGTCCATTAGAATCAGCTCTTACGTAAACACCGTGAGGGGAAACTACTGTCCCCCCAAGCAACCCATCAATCATAGATCATAAATAATAAAATATATCATAATTATGTTTTTTCTTAAAATAACCCTCTAATACTTAACTAAATAAATTAGGATATTTACTTATGTTGTTATGAACCCCCCCGCCCTTTAATACTTTAATATAGAATATGGACCTACATATGATAGGACCCAGTACAGTGTGTCCATCACTAGTGTGTCCCATGCCTACATTATAACCTCGACATGACCCTTAGTATTAATGCAATAAGTGATGGAGATAATTACATACTCCCCCCTTCAAGGAACTTTGTCTTGAATTCATTATTACAATCTTTCTAACTAACCATAACATTTCCACTTCCTCCCTTACACACCCTCTCCCAAAATCATACCATCTGATCAACCTATGAACACCCCCAATACTCTGGATGGTCCCACTTGCCATGGAACAATCCCTTTGCTGCAACTAGTATAAGGGTCACCCAACATGACGTGACCTTGGTAGGAATTAGAAGTCTCATCATATACACGAGAGGTTGCAGGAATGCTCCTTGCTCTTTTATGACTTCTAGCATCATGAGAAGTCTTGAGGCCTTCTAGTTTTCGCTAGGCTATATACCCCAAGACCTCATCTGGATCCACCAGGCATATGGTCATGTACGTTAACCTACGTATTCCAGGAATCTTGAAAGGTTGGACCAAGTTTCCTCCATAACTCCTTGATGGGGAATCAACCCCGAGCATCGAACGTCCTTCTCCGTATACCAACCCTTGTTGAGATACCTCAAGCCATGTACTTTCGACAACTATATAAAGGAAATGAACTGCTAGCAAGGTATTACTGAGTGAATTGGTTTCCCAATCCATAACTCCCTTGTGGTTATGGGTTCCCATGATATTGTGGTTTATAGAATGATCGACCTCGAAGACCCTGAAGTGGCATGCATATAATACTTCATCTCATCATGCCATCATAACATTAGTCAAGAATATAAAATTTATTGATCTTGTACTATCAACATCATAATAAACTTTGTATGCTACCACATGCCCTTATGAAATATATCATAATCCCAAGTACCAAGAACCGGCATGTTACAACATGCTATTATATAACAAAACATCTTCAAGAATAACAATGAACTACATGCTATGATGTGTCATCATGTAATATACATCAACATTATGAATATGAGGAATGACATGCTACTTCACCTGGCATGCTACTTTTCCTAAATATGAAAGCATAACATCATTACATGGCATCATGAAACACAATATTATCATATATTATTAACCTCATAAAACATATCTCATACTGAATCATAATTGATTTCCAAATTGTCCTCTCAATAATTCCAACGTATAGTATGATAAATCTTTCATAATACTCATTCATTCATTAGTCTTGACATATTAATCAAGGAAAATGATAATTGCAACCATGAGCAATTACTACAAAGCATGCAATGAATAAACATAATAAACATTAGCACAAACACTTAATAAGTTGCATATGATGGAACAACATAATAACATGGTTGTACTCATTTAATCCATATTATATATGGGATTAACATAATAAACATTAATAGGATCAATTTATTCCATGTCATATAATGAACAATATAAAAACATCATCATGATCAACTAATCCTTAGACAATCAAATTCTACATTAAAATCATCATTCTACAAATTACAACAATAAATGTCCCAATCATAAACATGGTCTCATACTAGAAAATAAGAGCATTTCATGAAATTATATGGTCATACCATTACATCATTTTAAATAAAAAGTGTTCATTCCTATACGAATGGTGATAATAGACTCATCACATAGGGTTTGTAGAACAAATAAGCCATCATGACAATTCATTGTACGATCAATCAACTCTAACTAATTTCACTAGCACACATGAACAATCAATAATAATTATGGTATATCACCTCAGATACCATAGATGGATGATCAAGCACCCATTTAGTCTCTAGTTATGATCAACTATTATAATCTAGGTAGTCTCTAGAAAACGTTCACCATGAAATACCTTCGTGAATATCATGAACAATAGTTTGTGGATAGGTTTATTCAACACATCAATAAGATGTAGAATTTTTATATATTTTACGACTAAAATATTGATTTGATCCTCGATCATCATTAGCTAGAGCAATGCATTCTCATTGGAAGAGTGAAATTCAACAATAAGTGGTTAATGGAATCAATCATAATGTTACTAGTGCATCAATTAGCTTGATTATCATACCCATTAGAACATAACGAGTTGGATACTAATATGTCATCAATTAAGATTCTTATCATGCTTAATCCATTTTATGAAGGAATGGTTAATCCTTATCCTAGTTCATATTTGGAAAGGTTACCTTAACTGATGCAACTACATAATTAGACATAGGATATTGTCTTCTTACTTTATGTTAGGGTTTTTCTCCTAAGTCTTTAAGAATGAACCTAACACACAAATTTCCTTCTCATTTGAAGGTCTACAAACCAAGAAGAAGACAATGATTAGACCTAAGCATTTTATCCTTTAATCATTTTCCTTGTATATAGTGTACAATTCATCAACAATTATGAATGATAGAGTTCATGGTTTCCTACCCGAACCCTTTAAAAATATATTATTCATGGCCCTTATTCATCCTTCATGTTGTTCATTCCACTCATTAATTAAGAAAACTTGCCACTAGAGAAAGGAGTCCCTCTATTAGACTTGTACAATTGCATCATTTGTGTTCCTTCATTATTATTGTATAGGTTACCATGCTTTATTATCTCTTTATCCAATGGTCTCCATGCATTCCAAATTCCTTATAATGACCTATATCCTCATCCTAATCATATAACTCCAACAAATTTAATTGTGGATGTTTCTTTTTTTTATATGCATTTTTTTGTTGACCTTATAAGCATTATTTGTATGCTTCCTATCTAAGAATCCTTATATGGTTAGTTATACCTTCAATCATGCATGACAATTCAATGTTAGGGCTAAGGAACCATATAAGATGTGCCTTGATTCCTTCCCCTTACTTTCTACATCATGTAGTAAGTGGTATACCAATGTTGCCATCATTCCACTTAAACCAACTATAGATTCCTTATTTTTCTCTAGGGCCAACATCTCTCTATGGCCTGTCCTCTATGCCATGTCTTGATTTATAATTTTTAAGAATTTCTTAGTTTAAACACTAATGCTCATGGTTAATCATATAAAATAAGTCCAACTCAAAGACAATCATCAAGTTTCCTTCTTAAAAATTTTTAATATATAATATAATATGTGTAATTTTATTATTTTGGACAATTTATTATTCATCATTTTCTCATTTAAAAAAAATATATATTATATAATAATACATACATATATATATATATATATATATATATATAGAAAGGAATAAACATATTCACATAAAAAAAATTGACAATTTCTATTGAATAATCATATTTCCATTAAACTAGTATAGATCCATCTTAACTATGGCTCTACCCAAACTCAGAGAGGGATAAAGTTCTCTTGAGGTGCAAACCCTTTTGGATTAAAACAAAATTGTCTAATAAGTATTCCTACTTGGGAGGGAAATGACCAACTTGCTTCTTAAGTAATTTCAAAATAGGGTAAATACAACTAGAAGAATGAGTTGAGTAACATTAATAATCATATAATAAAATAGTTTTCCAAAAATTGCTTTACTTGTCTTTCTTTGAAACTAATAATGAATATTAAGAGTAATTAATGAGTAAAATAATCCATATAAAATTTTAAAATCTAGATTTATTGGAATTTGAAAAACATTTTACCATGAAATGAAAATTTTAAACATGTATCCAAATGTTTTTGAGAAATGACTTGTTTTTCTCTATATCTAAAAATGAACATTTGCATGTTAGGTTTAACCTTGACTTGGGAATGAGTAAGGATGTAAGTGGTTTAAAGCACATGGTTTTAGTGACTCGTGGTTTCTTGCTAGTTGTATTTGCATTTAAAGAACGCTATAAAGATTGTTATAATATTTCATTGTAATAGCTATAATTCTGTAATTTATTTTCTATCACATATTTTATTCCTAACATTATGTGTGCTTAGGTTTCAAGTCAACAAAATTTTAAATTGCAATTTGATATATAATTACATGAATGTGTTTCACAATTTAGCTAATTTTAAACTAAATTTTATATGTTGTTGGTTTTATAATTTTTCTTTTTACTACTCGAGTCAATTGAATTTTACAACTAATATTTGTAATATTGTGAATATTTCCCTAATATGATTGTATATTTATGAGTATAATATTTTTTTATTTTTTTAATTATAAGCCTACATGTTATTAGTTTTTTTTTTATATGTACTTATTATTATTATTCTTATTTTTATTGAGCCTGTGTGCCACGTGAGCATTACAGACTGGACACATCTCACCCATTTGAGATGTAGAAAACGCCTCTCCACGCAAAAACTAAATCAAAATATTATAAAGTAAAAGGACATTACATCTATAATTATCTAATCTTAAATTAATTTTAGAACCATTTTTTTTACAACCATTTGTTTTATGATTTCGTTGACATTTTACCATTCATTATAATGACATCGATATTAATAAATTAAACAAATCACTAAATTGTAAAATGACGAGCGTAGATCCAAATCCTAGGCTCTATCAAGCGGTGCAAACCTCTTCTTAGGTATCTATTGATTTTATTCAAACCAAAAGACGCATCTTTTTATTTAAAGTCCACATATAATTTTATTATTATTAATATTTAATATTATTTATGCCCGACATATAATATTTTTTATTTTGTTAGGAACGAACTTTGCATCATTTCCCCACACATGGTTTTAAAACCATATGCAAGGCCCTCATACAATCATGGGTTGTTTAAGAGGCCTTGCACATGGTCTTAAAACCATTTGCAAGGCCCTCCTAAACCGTGTACAATAAAACCATGGTTTGTTTAGGAGGCCTTGCACATGATTTAAAAACCATGTGCAAAGCCTCCTAAACCATGTACAATAAAACCATGGGTTGTTTAAAATGTCTTGCACATGGTTTTAAAGCCATGTGCAAGGCCAACATTTTTTTTCGGATAATTCAATTTTGTGTTTTTTTCTTGACCCACATATTTTTTTAGGATAATTAAATTTTTACTTTTTTATTGTTTTGTTAGGTAGGAAGATTACAACATGTCCCCCATATTATATTGTTTTTGTGGCCGACATTTATTTTGGCTTATTAGAAAATTTATTTTTTATTAATAAAAATAACGTTACAGAAGTGATATTATTTTTTATTTTGTGTTACAAAATCTCTCCCATAATATTCACTATCACTATTATTTTTTGCGGACATGTTACAAACGTTACATCAAGTTACAAGATCTCTCCCATAATATTCACTATCACTATTATTTTTTTCCTACATGTTACAAACGTTACTAACATTACATCACGTTACAGGATCTCTCCCATAATATTCACTATCACTATTATTTTTTGCCGACATGTTACAAACGTTATTAACGTTACATCACGTTACAAGATCTCCCCCATACTAAGCTGTAAAGCGCCTCTCAACATGCAATAAAAAAACAATACACCTACATAAAATTTTACATACTAAAGTATATATCCCAAATTAAAATATATATCCCAAATGTGCCTAGAACTAAGAAAAATCATATTTCTATATTCACAAACTCTAATAACGATATGAAAGAAATCTTTTATATATTCTAATTTTTAACATGGTTTAAATGGTAGTTACAACTTGACTTTTGGCCGTATTAATTCCCAACGATTGAGGACTTTGTCTTGATAGTAAGGTCTAACTTTGCATATTGTTTTAGACGATGTAACCAAATAGTTTTTTTATATATATTTTCAATATACTTTGTATTACGTGATACACTTACCCATTATATAATTTGCATTATATAATATTAAGAACTTTTTTTTGCAACTTACTCTAACATAAACTTCACCATCTAGTTGCATAATATATTCCTTTAAAATCGTATTCTCTATATTTCCATGATGAATATGACAAAAACACTATATTATTAATATTTCATTTAATATTTGATAGTTCTTTTAAATATCAATTTATCATTATTTGTTTGATTCTATGTTAAAATGGTTTCATAGTTATTCATTTACGAAAGAGACTAAAGGTCGATGTCACGCCACTATGATATGGCATGCATCGAAGCTATTTAATATAGAGCCATTAAACATCCATGTTATGCCACCATGATATGGCATGCATGGACGTTATTTAATATAGAGCCATTGGTTTGTCTCAACTGATATGTTGTGTGAGCAAATTGAATCGACCATTGATAAATGCCAATAGTTCCACTCTAACTATAAGTGGGTGCATCATTCTCTTTCGTTTTAGAGTTAGGGTGCTCTGCAACTTTTGTTAGGGTCTGGGAGTCAGCGAGGGTTCTTTTCTAACCGCCTCCTCTTTCTTCTTAGTGTGGCTTTTGGTTGAGGTCGTCTGAAGCTTTGGTGGAGTTCTTAGCGAAGTGGTGTGGATGCCTTTGTGCAGCGACCTGTAGCGTTTCAACTGTGGCGGTGAAGCATGGAGTGGGACGATGGATGGCTCGGTTGGGAGTGCCCATAGTGTATCCCATTCCCCTACAGGCGACGACGTTTCACTATTCCTCAATTGTGCGCCTAAAACCAATCCTTTCTCTATTTTTGTTTTTTTAATTTCATCTCAATTTTCTATTGTTTGTTTGTCGATGCAAATGTGGTTCTACTTTCATATGGATCAATCATAATCTCAAATGTTTTACATAGTAGGCCTCTTTGAGTAGGTGTATTGGTCAGTATACTAGTATAGATCCATCTTAAAAGTGAATCTTCTCAACGCCTAGAGGGATCAAATCTCTCTAAGTGAAAACCCCATTTTAGAGTGGAAATGTTGAGAAAGTGTCTAATGCAATGTTTATGGTTTTAATTTATCTAATTTGTGTACTTTTTATATTTATGCAATTCTAAATATTTTAAATCTAATTTGAGCGAGCATAATATATTTTTTTTATTTTTTATAAAGGACACGTGTCAACTCTAGGATGAGCACGGAAGGAGTTACACATCTCCCCCTACTAGGTTGTAGAATGCACTGCTTCGGTGCAATAAGTATGGGAGGGATTTTAAGGTTTCAAGTCCCACGAATTGGAGGGATACTCCTCTCAAAATGGTTATGAATGTTATCTAAGCTAAACATGTAACTATTGTTCCTAATACCTACTTCCACTATATTCTAATTGTGGCAGCTCATGAACTCTTATTAGGAACTTTTCATGGCATCACGAGGGCATCAATAGTCTTTAACCCAAGAGAAATATATCCATGACTAGGTCTTTCTTTACCTTCTTTACCTTCTTTACCTTTGTGCAGAGAAAAGCTCTTTCTGTTCTAATGGTGGCTTTCAGGCCAGTGACACATTTCTCAAAAATGCAGAATATCAATGAACAAGCCAACTATGCCCATGAATCCAATGGTATCGACATCTTATAAAATGGATCCCAGAAATCTGCATGGAAGAATAGAATATCAAAATTTCCCTCAAAGAAGTGTGTTGGAGAGCAAAGATGATGCCATAAGTTTTCCATCCAATGAGCATCAAACAATGGGCATGTATGTCCCATCATCACCTAAATCTGATAAGTTGTCAAAGACATACATACATATATGAGACAATATAGCTACCCCTCCAGCAAATATAGATAGTTGGGAAATAAAAGAGCAGTTACAAGTCTATAAAGTAGCAACAAAAATAAAAATAGAAGCACAACCCACACAATGGACACACAATGGACAACTTATGGACCATTTGGTATTGAATATGAATCTATGAAGCCTGAGAGGTAGAATTGGGTGTTGAAACTGAAAGAGAAATTTTGGTGGCATAAAATTGTAATTTTAAGGAGGTTTCTAAGGGTTTTTTAACCAGATAAAAATAGTTTGAAGCGTAAACTTATAATGGACAATACTGGATATTAGGAAGTAGAATTATGTAGAAAGTTGGGTTCCTTGGTTGAAACTCGAAAACAAATTTTGGTTTCCTAAAAGCAAAACTATTAGTTGTGACTTCTAATTTTTAGAAAAAAAAAAAATTACAGCAGAAACATAGAATTTAGGTATGGACACTAAAAGACTTTTTGAAGCAGAAAATACCCCAAAAACTAAGGGATGTCAATTGCAGCTCAAAGAAAAATATTGTTAGTGCTCACCTTTTAAGGGAACAAGGACAACGATAGGGCTGGAAAGTCTCTCATAAATAATATGCAGATTATAAATAATAATTAGTCTTAAAAATAAAATCATCTATCCACAACAAAATTTCAACCAACAATTCCCTACAGGCCCTAAGAAATAGGGATCTGATACCAGAATGTAGAGCCTCAAAATAGAGACAATGCAATTAAAAATTGGAAATTGTTGAAATCATCAAAGACCCAAAATTTTCTCACACAGAAAACGTAGTACTACAACAATAAATAAAGAAACCCAAAATTTTCTCACATAAAACATAGTACTACAACAATAAATAAAGAAGGGACAAGAGAAGACATACCTGAACATAAGATTTAATGTATAATTCCACTTTTGAAGCCTTTGAATGTCCATCAACAATAGGTCTTACAGAAGCATTGTGAGGGGAATCCTCTCTCCTCCCAACCAACCCCTCAGTCGTAGACTGAGAGCCCCTAATCCCTCACCCAACAATACCAAGCCATCCATACCTCCTTTGTATCTTATACCATCAAATCTTATCCTACCCTTATCCTCCAAATCCTCATAATCCACCCAAAATGGAAAACAAAATGGAATAAACCCCACTACCTTCTCCCTCGTCATATTTAATCTTTTTTCAAGCTCCCCTCAAAGGGACACATGTCGTCATAAAATTATTCCTATAAATAATAAAATAGATCTTAATTATGTTTGTTTCCCTTAAATAACCCTCTAATACTTAACTAAATAAATTAGGATATTTACTTATGCTCTTATGAATCCTCCCTTTAATACTTTAATATAGAATATGAACAGTGAACCTACATAAGTTAATACTATTGTGTAGGGATAGGACCTACTAGTGTGGCCATCACTGGTGTGTCCCATGCCTACACTATAACCTTAGCATGCCCCCTAGTAATATTGCAATAAGTGATGGAGGGCATTACAATATTGTCCTATTGTAATGAAGATATTTTTCATAACTCATTTACTCCATTCCATTTTTCCAAATATTAAAACCCATAACGAAATTATCATAGATATTTATCCTGAGGTTTGGGTATTTTGATTCCAAACCTCCAATATCTTCAGGGACTTGGAAAATATTTCAATGCAATAGGTGATTTTTTTTTGTTAGTTTTACCCCCCTTGCCCGATAAAAAATAAATTGTTTTCCAACTTGTTGCAATATCCCTAAAGGATCTAATAAATATGAGATTTGGTATATTGGAAGTTATAACAATGTAGACTTTAGTGGAACTATTCTTCCAATTGGATTCAACTATTGTGACCCCCAAGAAAAAAAAAACGATATTTAATTTTACTCGCTATATTTGGTCAAATGTTTGAATATTGGTTCCCCCAAGAATTCATGATTTCTAGATAATTAAAGGAGGTTCAATTTTGGTGCATGATAATAAAATTAAAATAACTACATTTCAAGCACTCTATCACTAAGATAAATCTAAACACAAGTATAGAATATATTTATGTCAATTGGGTAACAATACTCTTTCAATGACCATGCAAGATACAACAATTAGCAAGAGTAATTTATACAAATAAACTAAGCAATGACATAAGTAAGAAATGTATACCATACAATTGAAAGGTGATACTGATATGACCTCTAAACTCTTTCCTTTATCCCCATGCTCTTCATGAGAGAAACAATACAAATCTCTGACTATCAAGAAAGAACCAACAAACAAAAGAGAGGGTATATCTTACTTAAATAGAAAAATATGAAGAGGGGAACGGATTTCATGAAGTGGAGTGAACTAGAGTGTCATATGAAACCTCATTGAGTTAACTATAGTGTAATTTGACACCTCATAAATTTAACTAGAGATTAAGGGCTCCTCATGAGCCTCTAATGAATATTCCCTTTCACCATCCTCCTAAAATCACTCAAATTTGTCTCCAACATGTAAAATCATGGGATTTGTCTCCAAGGGGTGTGTTGGAATAAAGGATGAGGTCTGAAGGAGTGTATGATTTATACTAATGTGTTTGATACCTCGTTTAATTATTTTAATACAATTTTACAACATTTACCCCCCTAATACTATTGTGCTATGTGAAGAATCCAACAACAAGCTCCAATTCAGACTTTGGAAGATCAAATGGTGTATGGTTAGTCTCAGTAACCCCTGAAATCAAGTATAGAATGAATATCACTAGTAATGGTAAAATAAACCATACTCCTCATTGTGCATAATAATTGTCAAGTAGTTTAGGTTTTCTACTATTAGTAGTACTGTTAGGATTGTATCAATTATAACTACTTTGTATGAAATCATTTGTGTTGTTTATCGAATTGATCTAAGGAAAACCCATTTAAAGTTAGCAAACCATCTAGAAAATAGGATTCCATAGATACCTACTAAATATATGGCTATTGCATATAGTATACCTAGTTGCATGTATGATAGATCTAGACTTGATTCAAATGGTAGAACTCCCCAACATAGTGGGTTGAATACAAGTGTAATAACAAGTGCAACGAAGAATAGACCTTTAGTAGCATGTACAGGTCTAAGTGGAGATTTGTATTCTCCACTAATAACATTCGATTTAATGATTACTTTAATTTCATTTGCAAAGGGACCAAACAATCATGTTTTACAATAAAAACATGGTAACACACTTAATACATGAAATCAAACCTAAGCACTCATACACCAGCTTCAGGTAGATGCATCATTACATAATGTAGCTTTGGAGGAGTGAGTAAAGAACCTATACAAACTCAAATTTCCAAGTTCATATAAGTGAAAAACACTCTAGAGAAATGACAATACAAGTGACTCATTCAAGCTATCCCTTTTACATATATAATAGGATGTCATGCATTTTTTACAACCATCTTCTTTTAACCATGGGCAAAGAAATGTATAAGATGAAATACAAAGAGAGAAGCATTGCTTGAGCTAGATCATGGAACTAGAGGTTCCTTAGTTCTTTGATATCTTTTATATGTTGATCATATTCTGAAAATTGGTTGGTAACAACGGTCTCCATATGGGGACATGTGCTTGATCTTTGGAAAGTAAGTGAGAAATCCAAATTTTCAACTTGTAATATGCAAAACCGACCATCTTACCAAGGAAATATAAGTAGCACTTGAAATAATATAAATACCATCATAAAAATATCAGTTGCATATATACAAAATGAGGAACATAAAGGAAACTAACAGTCCTACTTCTCCTAAATATATTATTTACCCTACACTATCCTATTGCATGAGTTGGAGAAATTACTAGGTGAAATCATAAAGCCAATGTAACTAGATGCTCATTTTATGAATTCCACATAATATTCCCTCATGTTTGGTTACCAACCAAAATATGGATCATCATCAAGTAAATAAGAGTAAAAAAAGTGCATGATACCATGAGTGCAAGAAAGCATGAAATCATGAGCATATACATGAGTACTAAAATCATGGTATGAATAGTATGTACGTATGTAAGTTGCTTCATCCATTTTTTAAACAACTCTAATGTGATCATCCAACCTAAAATCAACATAGGCAAGTCTATACATATTCCAAGCATGTAACTTCATACAAGACATTACCAAGCAACAAAGGATCAAGAGGTACCAAAAATATGCAATTAAAATCCTCATTCTCTATGTTGTTGTTGTCTTCATCATATTTCAAGATGACAATATCTAACACTCTCTTCATTGTTTAATGGGATGAAGTGACACATCTTCATTATGCAGAGCTAGAATATGGTTTCATTATCAAGAAAGCATTAATGACCTAAAATCTCACCAATAATACCCTCGAGAAAAAATTTTAGGCTCGTCCAAATTTATAATGTCTTTAATTAAACATAAGGATGAGGGTTGAGAAGAATTCTTGATTGTGGAAATGAAATTTGGCCTTGAATCAAATGATTTTAAATATTCCTCTAAATGTTTTTCCAAAACATAGTAATGTGAACATGGTTGAAAATGGTTGTGGAAAATCTCATTATCAATAGTGTCCAAGGTATTTAGAATCTGCACTTTAATCATGAGATGAATTATAGATGGAATCACTAGAAAGGTGCTATATCTTACCAACTGAGTTGATGTAGTCTAAATACCCTACAAAGTTGGTTTTGTTGAAATCTAGGGACTCTTGAGTCTTCACTTGTTCCCTTGTGTATTTCAAAACCTTTCTCTTTGAGACCCTCAATAGCTTTGAGTAAATTTTCCTTTTTTGGTTTATTTTATTTAACTCTGTCAATGGAACAAGTAACTTGGCATCTTAATTACATACATCCCCCTAAGTATGTGTTCAAATCCGCAATTAAAGGCATGCTTGTTTTGGATATTGGATTATTCTAATAAGAGTTTCTATCACTTGAGTTATCATTTCTTTTCCTTTGATAAGTAATTCCTTTATACTTCATCATTTCTAAAATATGTTTTGGTGTGGGTTTCTCGCCATAAATATTAGTTACATTCTCTAACCCCACACTATTTTCCTTGATCCAAACCATCTTATCTCTCGAAAGTGGACATGTATTACAAATTGCATTGATGTAATCTAAATGCCCTACAAATTTGTTTCCATTGAATTCTAAGGAATCTTAACTATTTAACTATCTATAATTAGCAAAAATAGATTCTTCATGAAACTGTTATAATTCCCTACAAAAAGGAGGAACCTCATGCTCAACAAAATTTGTAGGCTCTAACTGGTTAAGAGGAATTTTATTTTAATAAGTTCCTAAAGTCCTTTTCCAACTCTCATTCCCATTAAGCTGAAATATACTATGTTGAGACCTTTTTGTTTAGATCATTCTATTTTGAATGGAACTAAGTTCTTCAGTGTGGTTAGATTTTGTAGTCTTAATGGCTTTTGTCAAATATTTAATGGAGCCATGAGATGAATCAATGATATTAGTTACTACTATTTTGGCTGTAGGATCTGATTTAGAAGAATCGCCCCTTGTAATCCCGGCAAGTTAGATCTCCCTAAAGCATGCATGTTCTTATCTATCCATATGGCTCTAGTCTAGGTTATTTTAATACCTTGGAGGTCTTTATCCTTGAGTTGATAAAACATTTAACTATTAAATGCTCAATGTAATGGATGAGAATGGTTTCCTCATGTGGTTTAATGGTATATAGAAGGATTTGTTCTAGCTCATTAAATTTCTTATTGAATCATTCCATAGTATGATTGTCATTTTTCTTGATAGTGTTTAAGGTGGCTAACAAGTGACCACTTTCCTTTCTATTCCCCCATATTTCCATGAAAACATTAAGAATCTCTTCTCAAATTTTAACATGATTATAATTTAATTCCATGAACCAATATAGAGAATCTTCTTCTAAGGACACGACAAACAACTTCATAAGCACATCTTCATTCCTACGAGCATATTTTTCTGTGCAGACATACAATATTTTACATGAGATTTAGCATCAACAACTTTATTTCCTTGAAACGATGGTAATTTATCAATCGATCTTTCAACAATATCACGAGGGTAACCATTGATAGCAATAAAATCAATAGGTTTATACAAATAATCCATTTAGATTTGATTGATTGAAATACTTATAAATAAATGGTGAATATCATAAATGGACACAAATCTAAGATGATCAAGGATTCTACAAGAAGTTGATTTGTTCAATATTCTCCAGTAGACCCTTTCAAGTTCAGGAATAGAATTGAACAAAATTTCAATGTTTATTCTTATGGAGTACTTTAGAATTAATTTCCAATGGAGTCACCAAATGGAAATAAATAACTAAAAATATATAATCATTAAAGAAAGTAAACAAAACAAAAATAAATAAAGCTCATATTCCAAGATGATAAAAATATTTTATTCTTGGAATCGATGCCAAAGATGTTTTTTTCTTACTCTACATATATGTGTGAAAAATAACGACTCATTGAGCCTGGACTTGTGGAAAAAGTCTCAATGCGAGTGCAATTGTCACCATAACACTTTTTTTTATTTCGACTCCTAAACAAAGCCACGGGAGGTATACTCGAAACAAAATATCGAAGGTTGATTGCTTTTATAAAGAGTTTCGGAGTTCATTATAAAATATGAAATGAAAAATTAATCTAACAGTTTATTTTAAATAAAGTCTTATCAAAATAAAAATAATATCCATGATAACTTAGCATTCACGACATGATATATGATATATATAAATTTGAGAGACCAATTCCTGTAAGAAAAATATGGTGATCTAATTGTTACTTGCAAGTGCATAATATTTAAAGTTAATTTTACCAACTAAAAAGGGTAAATGATTTTATCTATGAGATTGATTGTCAATCGAAAGGAAAAATATATAATTACTAGGATAAGTTCTAGATTAGATTGCGATCGGTATAAATTGAAGCACCAAATGGAAGTGTGGCTTAGTTACAACTGGCATATGAACTGAGAAAAATAAGAGTAAAAAATATATGATTGATTTTAAAACCCCAAGTGAAGGTGATTTAATTTGTATTATTGATTTAGTAACTCTAATATACACTAAGAAACTCTTACATGTGAAAGATGTTTAAATTCCTAGTTGGAAAGATGAACAAGGAGTAAACAAATACAATGAAAGTTGGGCATGAAGTCATAATTTCAGTAAGATAGTATACACATCAATACAATCATATGACTCTTGGTTTCATATTCATCAGGAGTCTCTTGGCCTTTCGATATGACTCTTTGTATTCACATGTTGATTACATTAAACCCAAGGATTAGGTATCTAACATTACCCCCTTACTTAAAAGGGTCTTATAGGAGACCAAGCTGAGAGTTGAAATCTAGAGAAGGATAGCTGAAAATAGTTGAAGGTGCTCTCTGAATCAAAAGCTAGCATAAGCTTGTGTCTTCTACTAAATCGATGGTTTTGGATGACCACTAACCCTAAAACTTGTCGCTCACAATGCTACTGGCTTAGTGGTTCCATCCAGAATATGGATCGAAGGATCAGTGGTTCCATATGGAAAATAGTGATTTAAGGACCATCACAAACCGATGTATAGAAGAAGCAAAAAAAGATAATGTATTCTGCTAAATGGATGGTTTTAGGAATAAAAAAACAAATAATCTCAAGTTGAACATGGATCTAACTCTGTTTTGGGCTACATATTTGAATCTAGCTAGGTGGCTTTGGTTCGAGGCTCTAAAAACTAGCTCAAGGTTCTGGCTATGTCTCTATATCTGGTTCAACTTGCTTATTCCCATTCATTTGTTATATCTTGATTCTTTCTAGTTAGAAATCATACCCCTATCAGGAACAAGGTGAGGAATAGAAAATATATCAATCTCAATATGTGTCATTACTCAAGAAGGAACTCTGTAGTAAGACATATATAATGTTGTTGACAACCATTTCAAAGAAGCAATTCACCCATATTGAATCTTCTCTCTTGAAATTGTCTTCAACATGAAGCATATGTTTGAAGAATTATTATGCTTCCCACAATTCTTACAAGGATGGATATCAAAACACTAATCTTCCATGTGACCAACTCTATGACAATGTTGGCATTGAAAAATATGATTCATATGTGAAGTAGGTGAAGATAATATTTGTTGATGGAATTCAACACTCTAGAATTGGATAGGTTTAAAATAATCAAGAATGTGAAAATTCACTTCCACATCATATCCAATATTGGTTCTATGTTTGTTTTGGAATATTATTCCCAAGGACTTATGATGGGATTGGAAAGTGCAAGAGAAACTTTTGTATGGAAAACTTCATCTTCATTATATTTTGAAGTGGCATCAATAATTTAAATATGTGCAGCTGGATGTGCATGTTATTGATGGTTCAAAACATAAATAGGTTCAAAATGGTTATGCTTTTGTTGTATTTCCTCATGTTGGAGTTGTGAGAGTCGAGTTGAATAAATTTAACTGTCTCTTGTGACTCTCGTGGACAATTTAAAATAGATTTTAGAGTTTCCTTATTGATTGAGACTATGTCGTCAATATATATGAGTATCATAGTGTTAAGTAAATATATTAATATTTTATTATAAACCATTTAAGGACCGATAAAAGATATAAAAGGTTTCTTACAACTCCACCCATTCACAACAAGCCTCAACAAATCCAACTCGAAAAATTAAAGGGTGACAAATACAATCAAGAATGCATCTGATTACTATTAGACTCTATTCAAGTTAGTTTAATGCTAAAAAAAATAGATATTTTAAGTACTGAAAATAATCAAGAACTTACAAAAATAGATTGTTTCCAACTTACAATATAGAATTTGAAGCTAGATTTTTCTTTAAAAATGAATGATTTAGCTTGGTTGTCACATATATCCCTTTGGACTAGAGTGTACCGTAGATGCAATTTCCAACATCCTATACTCAAAATGATCTTAGTTCTTTGATATAGCTTTTTTATGATGCTAATTTCACCAATGTATTCTAAAACAATATCAACCAATTGCTCCTCACAATACAATTTCCTTCCTCATGATTAGTGCAACACATTCTCAAAAAACAATAATCTCTGTAATGAAATACAATAACCTACAATATGAAACTAATAAATGTAATATCTATCTATAAAAAAGATAGCATGTCGAGGTAGGATTTAATGTCCCAAATTTTTCATTGGGTCACAATGGCCTAATCACATTTTCCATATGCATTAGAGTTTGTCAAATTGATGCTAAGGGTCAAATAATTGCCAAGGAGGAAAATTACTAGTTTCCTAGGTTGGGGGTGGAAGCTTTGGGATTTTGAATAATGAGGACAATGATAGATGTTTGAACATTAGAATGACATAAATATTTAATAAAGGAGATAAATAAATAAATACAATAGAAAATTGAAGTGGAAATGGAGCATGGAGACACATGGAGACTATGGGGCCCACACTAGCTAGAAATTGTGTGCCACATGGCATTCTTTTCTTGCAATTTCGAATCCATGAGAATCCTAAAGGTTATTGGATGAGTTATAAGGATAATAAACTTGTAAATATACATAATAGGTCAAATTTGGAAGGAAATTTAACTTACATGGGAGAGGAAGACTCATTTTGGAGCTAGTGGGACACTTGGACTAAATTCCCTAGCTATATGACAACAATGATGAAGATGCCATGACACCTATGACACAAATAAGATCTGAAGGATTAAATATGACATATTTGACATTTCAGATCAAAATAGAGCATCCAAGAGATATCTCATGGATTTGGGGAAGCTCAATGGGCTCCAACTCAAATTTGGGGAAGGTGGAAGGCTAGGAAAGGGAGGACACATGGAAAATCATGAGCACACACTCAAATTTGAATTGGATTGATTTTGTGGATGTATTGGGAACCTTAGAAGGATAAGTATGTTTATAAAATACAGGAATAAACCAAAATAATGGATTTTAATCATTTGATAGATTGTCATTTGTGAATTGTGAGAGCTATTGGATGACTAGTTTTCTTGCCTTAGCCAATTTCGAGGGTGAAAGATTCCCATCCAAGTTGGTGTTTGGAGAGCCCACTCAGATATTTCATGGAGATTTAATGGAGTATTATTTTCATGTTTAATATACAGGTAATATTTTGGATTCTTCTATTGCAACACTTTCTCTTAACCATTTCGAGTCTTTACGGCATATTCTTACTCATGGAGGGATTGTGCTTTCGGTGAGATATTGATCTCTTTAGGGAAGATTATATTGATCCATTAATTTATGTTATGATTTAAATCCTCTTTATTTAAATTTCATAAGACTCTCAGGTGGAAATTCCAAAATATTTCATGTAAAAATGTTAAACAATGAAGAAATAGTGCCATTTCCCCACTGTCTTGTTGTGCACCATTGTAATGCTAATGATTTCGAATTGGGAGCGATTTTCATTGTCCATTACAGATTGTAATAAGATAAATATGATATTTTATTAATTATTATAAATTATCAGGTATAAATATCAAATGGTTGTAATGAAAAGTGATTATTAATGAGCAAACAATGACCATTTCCCCCACTACATTGATGTATGCTATGATAATGATGATTATTTCGAATGGAGGAATGTATATATGATAAATGTATGATTAAATAACTGTATTTAATGTGTATTTCAATTCTCATGTTCATTACTTAAGCATTGGAATCCATTTTACTCATTTTTATTGCATTGGGAGAAGAATTGGTGCCTTTTCCCCAGGGGTCGAAATTGTGATTTGGGAGATGTTTTGGAAAGAGTCATAACATCCTGTATAAAATGAAATATGATGCATATGAGAATTTAACAATTTCCCTTACACATCCCCTACCTCTGTTCATAAATTTGAGTGACTTTGGGACCATTTGAGAAGCCATTTCTGGCAATTACGCGGGGGGGATTGGAGCCCCAATTTGCTAGTAAAGACTCCTACTTTGAACAGAACATTAAAAAAGTTTTCAGAAGTGATTATGGGTTCATTAAAAATTCCTTAAAATCATATTTAAGTTATAATATCATTAATGTACCTTATGAGAAAATTCGGGAGCATTTGGGCCAATTTGGAGGTCTAGACATCAAAACTAGTTAAGGCCAAAGTTGGGAAAAAAGTGAAACAATTGGTAATTTAATAAAATTTTGAAAAGGTACAATATAGTGGTATCAGATCATGATCTTGGAACCTGATGTGTTCTGATATTTATGAGTACAATAATTCAGGGACCACCATTAGATATTGAAACTCAAAAGTGCTTTTGTTGAAGAGGAAACAATGACTAGGGATGAAAGGGGAACCTCATGTGATGGTGAGGAGCTTATACAAATTATGGAACCCATATTTTAAGACATGACCAAGAATATTATGAAATGATTTGAATTGTTGGATATCCAAAGTTGGAAAAAATATATTTATTTTAAGAAAACCATGGGGAAAAATGCATCAGCTTGCTTGAAGGAGCAAAAGGAGGAGACCCATGAACCACCTAGTTCTGAAATAGGTGAAGTAGAATAAGTAGTACATGAAGAGGATTGAAATTCATTCCCAAGTGACTCTGAAAAATATGAAGAGACATCACATGAGTATGAAGAATTTTCTATTGAAAATACTGAAGATAATTTGGAGACACATTCTACCTTGGAAATGAAACAAACAGAATCTAATGATGGATGCTTGAGCTATGAAGGAGTACCTACTGATGGGTTCTCACACCTCTATGTTGGTGACATAGATATCACTTTTGAAATTTCTTCTACAAGACAAACTTCCATTAAACATGAAAATGAAGACCTTGTAGCAGTTGAAGAAGAAACTAGATCAATTTCCCCATCAACACTTGAGCTTCATGAAGTTGGTCCAAGCAAGAAGGAAGAAGACGAGGAGGTTCATTTACAAGAGCCTCATTTTATTAAAGGGTCCTTAAAGATGAATTAAAATAATATACAAGAGGCCCTTAGTATACTCCATGACACTCAAGAAGTGGTATCAAATTCTTGTTGGAGAGATACTTCCTTGGAGGAGCCATCCTTCCTTGAAGACATGGAGAAGATTCAAGGAGAAATGTGCAACATCAAAGGTAATTTCATGTATTTGTTTTTTTATAGAAAAAAATTCATTTAGCTTAGTGAATGGTTACATGAATCCTACTTGAATAATAATGAAGTTATTCATAAGCTCACAATTCAAAATGAGAAACTTCTTGAAAAGTTGCAAGACACTTGTTTTTCCTCCAATGTTTCAGATTGTCAACTGGTAGATTGTTTGGAGGTTTCTCATGACATGGTGGATCATGAAAAATGTGGAAATTTTAATGTGGTTGATTTGTTAGAAGATGAACTTGAAGATATCCAAACACTTGATGTGGTGGAAGAGGAACTTGAATTGTCTCTTGATGAAGGTAATGCAATTTTTAAAGAAGAGCACGATTCCTCTCCATTGGAACCAATCTATGACAAAGGTTTCACACTTTTAAAGGATCTGCATGATACTACCCATACGGATCCTTTCCATGATAAAATTTATACACTTTTTGATCATTTTTGTGAGTTAGTTCATTCTCCTACATCCTACAATTCCATGTTTTGCAGCATTAGTCTGAATGAAGTATGGGTGAAAGGGTTCTTTTTGATGGTGCCACATGAGGAGTATGGAAATCCTAGATATACTTTTTATGATGAAATTGTTGGATCACATTCTTAATTACATTTGCAGAAGCATCCTTTGTTACTTTATGATTATTCACATCTACATGGATGCACCTATGATATGCATTTGAGTCACTTGAAGACTCATGGTTTTTCTTGCTCAACACTTGGTTTAGTTGATGTTGGAGGAACTTCATCCAACATTGGGGTGAATAGATTTATGATTGGAGAACACACTTGTTTCCAGCCATATACATTGCTATATCTTTATGATTCTATAATTCATGGATGTAAGGGTGAGACTTCTTTGAGTCATTTGAAGTCTCCTTGTTTTTTTTGCTCATTATTTGGTTCAGATTTTAGTGGAGATTCTTCATTCACTTCTTAGATGAAAGAATACATGGCTGAATATTTTGATGCATATAAAATCCTTTTGGAGCAGCATTACAGGACATGGAATCCTCACCTATGTCATTGTATCATATTTTATTGGTCACTTGAAGCTTGTATGCACCTGGCAAATGGTGGTCTACTTACTTGGAGGTATAAGCACTTTCATGATTTTTTGATGAGGCACCTCCTTGATGTACATTTTTATTATGTTGTTATGTACTTTGATGATATATATTATGTACTCATGATGTTTGGAATAATGCATACAAGAAAATGGCATCCCAGAATTCTCTTTCCTAATGGTATGGGTTGGAGAGAACTCTTAATTGTTGGAGTGCATTACAAGCAATGGGACCCTGGGATAGTTTTTAGTCCCCTTGATTTCAATTTTTTTGGGAAACAAGCAGTATGGGAGATGGATTCCCCACTTAATAAAGTAATTTTATTCAGAGTAGTGCAGCATCAATCATGGTGGTTCCTCTCTAAAACATTCATGGAATATCAAAGACTCAAAGTTGGTAAACTCAATGGCAACTTCAAAGAATCATACAAAAAGTAGGTTCTTCAACACCCATGTTTGAAATTGCTTGAGGAGAAGAAATATTGGGAAGGGAGGATTTTTCATGTCCCAAATTTTGCATTGGTTCACAATGGCATAATCACATTTTCCATATTCATTAGAGTTTTTCAAATTGATGCTAAGGGTCAAATAATTGCCAAGGAGGAAAATTACTAGTTTCCTAGGTTGGGGGTGGAAGATTTGGGATTTGGAATAAGGGGGACAATGACTGATGTTTGAACATTAGAATGGAATAAATATTTAATAAATGAGATAAATAAATAAATACAAGAGAAAATTGAAGTGGCAATGGAGCATGGAGACACATGGAGACTATGGGGCCCACACAAGCTAGAAATTTTGTGCCACATGGCATCCTTTTCGTGCAATTTCGAATCCATGGGAATAATAAAGGTTCTTGGATGAGTTATAAGTATAATACACTTTTCCATATACATAATAGTTCTAATTTGGAAGGAAATTTAACTTACATGGGAGGGGAAGAGCCGTTTTGGAGCTGGTGGGACACTTAGACTAGATTCCCTAGCTCTATGAAAACAATGATGAAGATGCTATGAAACCTATCACACAAATCAGATATGAAGGATGAAATCTGACATATATGAAATTTCAGTTCTAAATATAGAATACAATAGATATCTCATGTAGTTGGGGAATCTCAATGGGCTCCAACTCAAATTTGGGGAATGTGGAAGGCTAGGAAAGGGAGGCCACATGGCAAATCATGAGCACACACCCAAATTTGAACTGGATTGAGTTTGTGGATGGATTGGGAACCTTATAATTCTAAGGATGTTTATAAAATATAGTAATAAACCAATATAATGGATTTTGATCATTTTAAAAATTGTCATTTGTGAATTGTGAGAGCTAGTGGATGACTAGTTTTCTTGCCTTAGCCAATTTTGAGGGTGAAATATTCCCATCCAAGTTGGTGTTTGGAGAGGAAACTAATATATTTCATGGATATTTTATGGAGTATTATTTCCAGATGTAAGATACAGGGAAGCTTGTGTATTATTATATTGCAGCACTTTCTCTCAACCATTTCCAGTTTTTATGGCATATTCTTGCTCATGCAGGGATTGCGCTTTGGGTGAGCTATTGATATATTTTGGGAAGATTATAATGCTCCATTATTTTATGTTATGATTTAAATCCTTTGTATTTAAATTTCAGAATACTCTTAGGTCTAAATTCCAAAATACTTCATGTAAAAATGTTAAACAATGAAGAAACAATGCCATTTCCCCTCTATCTTGTTGTGCACCATTGTAATGCTAATGATTTCGAATTGTGAGAGATTTTCATTGTCTATTATGGATTTTAATAGTATAAATATGTTATTTTATTCATTCTCATAAATTATCATCTCGAAATATCAAATGGTTGTAAGGAAAAGTGATTACTAATGAGCAAACAATGACCATTTCCCCACTACATTGATGTATGCTATGATAATGCTGATTATTTCAAATGGAGGAATGTATATATGATAAATGTATGATGAATTGACTATAATTAATGGTTATTTAAAGTCTCATTTTCATTACTTAATCATTGGAATCCATTTTACTCATTTTTATTGCATTGGGAGAAGATTTGGTGCCTTTTCCCCAAGGGTCGAAATTGTGATTTGGGAGCTGTTTTGGAAAGAGTCATAACAGCCTGTATAAACTGAACCATGATGCATATGAGAATTTAAAATTTTCAATTACACATACCCTACCACTTTTCATAAATTTGAGTGACTTTGGGACCATTTGAGAAGCCATTTCCGGCAATTACCCAGGGGGAATTGGAGCCCCAATTTGCTAGTAAAGACTCCTACTTTGAACAGAACATTAAAAAAGTTTTAAGAAGTCATTGGGGGGTCATAAAAAATAAATTAAAATCATATTTAAGTTATAATATCATTCATGTACCTTCTAAGAAAATTTAGGAGCATTTGGGCCAATTTGGAGGTCTAGACATCAAAACTAGTTAAGGCCAAAGTTGGGAAAAAAGTGAAAATATTGGCCATTTAATAAAATTTCAAAAAGGGACATTAAATAGGATGATTGATTGGATTTCAATGTCACCAAATCACACATACTTTCAAAATAGGTGTATATTGAATGTTACATGGATAATAACACTGGCCTTTTTCAATCCAAATGGGTTATTCCTCTCACAATGTAGCTTATTTCTTCAACATAAAAACAATCAAACCCTATCAATAGTAGGTATACAAAATTTGCATATAATATATAGGTTAAATTAATGAAATTGAAGAACCAACACAAATTATAGAATGTTAAGAGAACTATTGTAAGAATTCTAAGAAAGATAGTGTTCATAGAAATGACACTCACATGGCCATGGAGCTCATTGCACCCATAGTCCCTTCATTTACTTGAGAGCCCACCTAACAAAGATGTAATGAGGAACATGTACAATACCCACACACTATATTCAAACAAAATTTTCAAATGAATCTGGGAACCTCAAAATGATATGAATGATTTTAAAGGTGTACTTAAAATATCTTGAGAAAAATTAATATTTCCAAAACATGTTCTATATTCACCCCCTCGATGTCTCCAAGAAAAAAGCAATGTTTCCAAGATTCTCTTGGAATTCCCTAACAACCAACAAGAAAATGCAGTGAATAACTTGGTTTATGAAGCCAGCAATCATCTCATATATCCATTATATGGATATATGGGTATATGGGAGCCATGTCTTCATTGCAATAGAAAGAATAGTCGCTACAATTATATATTAACTCAACAATGGAATCTTCACTCAGGTTATAGATATAGCATCATGAGTCATTCTATAAGCCAATATTGTGTGTCAGGATTGGGCCTTATGTGTTCAAGTGGGGAACCTGAGTTGGATTTAGGAAATTGGAGTAAAATTATTGGGTTGGAATCAATAATGACTAAGCCTTATGTGTAAAGTTTAATCCTCATGTATTGAGGTGAATTCTTTGATATGCCAAAGTGATGATGTTGTACAGTCTTGTTGAACAAGACTAAGGACTTGTGTATGAAGTTAGATCCTCATATGTTGAGGTGGACCTCATGTGTAGAGGTGATTCTTTGCATGTCAAAGAATTAATGTTGTGTGATGTATTACTAACCATGGTAACTCAATATGGATGAGCTACTATGTCTCCTCTAGAGACTGACCACCTCTAGGGTGAATTACTTAAGCATATGCCCACTTGGAACAACAGTATTAAAATATGATCACATCATTGGACAAATCTTATTATTATAATTGATATGATAGATAAATTAAAGTTAGCACATATGGACCATGCACAAAAGATAAGAGATAAAAATAAGTTGCATAGAGAACAAATAGAATTCAAATTGCTCATGAGAATGCCTTTAGATGATTAAGGAGAACTTGAATTGTTGAGCTGCGGTGACATTAAAAAATGTATTCCTGATCTAATTAAAGAAGAACTCATAGTGGTCACTTCAATAAATCAATCAAGTATGATTTCAATTAAGAATATTTAACTAAACTATTAATAAAGAAGAATTAGTTAACTAATCTATTTTGCATCACAACACTTTTGTTAATATAAAATTTGACACTTTAGCTAAACTAAAAGATGCCACTTTAGTTAAAATATAAGGCGACACTTAGGTTAAACTAAAAGATGACACTTGAGTTACAACATTTGCATGATGACACTTGAGTTAACATCCTAACTAAGTGTTATATATCCTATTTGTATAACTATTTCATAATAAAGTTACTAGAGCATAGATTTAATGTCAAAGATGAAATACATTGTGCATTTTTTTGTGTAGGATTGATGAGTTCGAGGTGCATATTAATTTTTCCATGTAGTGACTCTCTATATTTTGCATTAGACTAGTTTCACCCATGCAGTGATTCACTAGCTCTTCCATTAGACAATATTTTCAATTTAAATTGGGTGTTGGGTATACAGTTGAATCATCCAATCCTTCTTTCTTCTTTAATGCTCAATGATTACACCTGAGGTGTTTGAATTCTCTCTTATCTTGCACCCGAGGTGCCAAAAGAAATATGCAATAGTAAAAGACATTATCTTCTATATACCATTATTATAATAAGGATATTTGTTGGGGTTTTCACTCTAATGTTTTTGATGGTTTTCCCTAGGGTACATGTTGTGTTATGTGTGAATGATTATGTGGATGAATGTTCAATTGATTTCAAGTACTTAGTAATTATGCATTTAAATAGTAAATATCAAAATCTCAAAAAAAATCAACATGGTATTACAGCTCAGGGCATGAAGGAGCTAAGTTTTTCAAGAAAGATTGAGCCTATGTTGATCCTGAGTGGAAGAACTTGAGCATAGTAATTGAATAACAATTTCCTCGATCTCAGTAAAATAGGAAGACCAACTCAAAGGAACCTCGAATTTCAACACTTGGAAGGTTATGATTCTGAACATTCTAGAAGAAATTGACCTTGATGGATACATAGCCAATGTGTTGGAATATCCCACTACTAATGTAGTGATCACTACTTACAAGAAGAACCAATCTGAAGCTAAGAACATAATCCATGATTCAGTGAAATACAACTTTAGGATGGTGATCACTCCATTGAATACCTCAAAGGAATGCTTTGATACTTTAGCAAACCTCTATGAGAAGAAGGATTTGAGTTAGAAGAGGGAATTGAAGAACATTATCTGTTAAACTTGAAGATGAATAAGCAAGAGATAATGGCCTCCTTCTTCACAAATATCAACCAAGTATGAGATCAACTCACTAGCATTGGAATAGTGGTGGATGATGATGATATCATTCAAACTGTTTTCAATGGTATTCCATCCTCATGGGATATTTTCTTTGTTGTTGTTAATGGCCGGGAGGTGCAACCAAAATTTGAGATACTGTGGCTTGATTTCCTTCAAGAAGAAGGGAGAATCCAAAGCAAGAATGCTTCCTCCAAAAAATAAAACCTTTCTCTTACGGCAAGTATGAAGAGAGGAAATAAATCATTTCCTTAGAAGAAGTATGCTCATCCAAAGGAAAGAGAGAACTTCAAGAACTTTGATAAATCAAATTTAAAGTGCTACAACTACAACAAGAAGGGAAATTATATAAGAGAGTGTAAAGAAAATCATATAGTAAATTTCAAGGGAAAATTTCATGCTTATACTACTACATAATATTAACCTACATAGAAGAATGCATCTGATGATAAGAAGACAAGGAAGGAGTACTATCTTGTTTTGAGACTTTATGGATCAATCACCACTAGTGTTGAGACATGGATGGTTGATACTGGTGCATCCAAACACATGACTGGATATAGGAGCACTATCAAATATCTAAAGGAGAATAAGTTCACCTACAAGGTGGAACTTGGAGATAACACAACCTATCTTATCCAAGGAGTTGGATCCACTTCCTTCCAGTTGAATTCAAGTGATGTACTACATGTTGAGGATATTCTGTATGTTCTTGATTTGAAGAAGGACCTCCTATATATTTCAGTTCCATAGGATAAAGGTTTCATATTAATATTTATGTACACTCAAGCACTCTTATGGCCAAATAATAAATACTTGAAATATGTAGTTGTGATTGGAGTTAGAGAGGGAGGTCTATACCAAGTACTTGGAAATTTTATTCAACCCATGATACAAAATGAATTTATCCCTTAATATATGTGGCATAGGAGGCTTGGTAACCTTCACTTAAAATATCTACCTAGACTATAGAAGATGGTAAAAGGTATGCCTACATTTCAATTTAAGCATGATAGTATATGTAGAGGTTGCACTCTTGGGAAAGAAATTCGAAAGAGTTTTCCTAGAAGCACTAATATATATAAAGGTATTTTAGACTTAATTCATTCAAATGTATGTGTTATTATGTTAACACCATCCTTGAGTGTTTATTTATATTATGCGTTGTTCATAATTGACTTATCTTGAAAGTCATGGATTTATTTTCTAAAGGCTAAGAGTGAAACCTTTAACAAGTTTCAAGAATTCAAAGCACTAGTTGAGAATCAAATTGGAAAGCACACATGTGCTTTGAGATATGATAATGGAGGTAAATTTGAGTCACATGCATTTAATTATTTCTATAGTGATGTAGGAATGTGTAGATAGTTGATAGTACCTTACAAACCCCTACAAAATGGGGTTGTCAAAAGGAATAATTGAACAATACGTGAGGCTACAAAATCCATGATTTATGATCAAGATATTCCTATTTACTTATGGGAAGAATCCTATAGCACTAGTGTTTACATCCAGAATGGAATACGTCATGTTATTCTAGAAGATAATACTCCTGAAGAAGTTTTGATAGGTGAAAAACCAGATATCACACTCTTGAGGATATTCAGTTGTTTTGTATGCATTCATGTGTAGAAAGAAAAGAGGAAAAAGATGGATCCTTCCAGAAAGAAAGGGACATTTTTTGGTTATATTGAATTATCTAAAGCCTTAAAAATCTATGTACTAGGTGAAAGACACATTGAAGTTAGCAAAGATGTGACATTCCATGAAGAGGTTGCATTCAATTTCTCTAAAGAGTTCAATGTGATTCATTCATGGAGGAGCATGAGAATCCAACGATAGATGACCCATATGTTGGTTATCCCCATTCATATGTTTAAAGGGAGAATCTAGAAGAGTCCTCATATTCTCTAGCTCTTGAAGAACTAGCAAAACTAGTTGAAATATCACTTGATGAACCTCCTGCTAAGAGGATATATGCATGGTTTTGAGACATTCTACAAGATGCAGACATACATGGAGCACTTTTAGGCTCATACAAAGAGAGAAAGAGATATGAAAGATATTCAGGGTATAATGAGTCACATTAAATATTCATAACCTTCCATCTATGAAGAATATTCTAAGAAGCAAGTATGGAAAGATGCAATGGCAGAGGAATACAAATATATTATGAAAAATAATGTTTGGGAATTTGTTCCTAAACCTTAAGGGAAGTCCATAGTAACTTATATATGGTTTTATAATACAAAACATGTTGTTGATGTCAATCTTGAAAAGTATAAAGATATATTTGTTTCCCATGATTTCTCTCATAAAATAAAGCATGGACTATGATGAGACATTCGTTCCTATGACTAGGTACACCATTATTCAAGCTATGATTTGACTTGAATCTGTTATAATATGGAAGCTTCACCATATGGATGTGCCCTTAATGGTGATATTGAGGAAGAGGTTTACATATAACAACCTAATGGGTTTGTATTTCATGGGAAGGAGTCCCATGTTTGCAAACTAAAGAAATCCTTGTATGGCCTTAAGTAAGCCCCTCGGGCTTGGTATTGAAGGATTGAAAACTATATTCAAAGATTTGGTTTCTCTAAGAGAGAAGATAAACCTAGAATGTACTTCAATATTGTGAAGAACCAAACTAAAATATTGGTTCTTTATGTTGATGATTGTTCCTTACTAGAGAGGAACATCTGATAGCTTGATGCAAGAGGGAGCTCACTTCTAAGTTCAAAATGAAAGACTTGGGTCTTATGCACTACCTTCTTGGTATTGAGGTTTGGAAAAGAAAAGATGAAATATTTATTTCTCAAGGGAAGTACATTGTTTATGTGTTATGAAGGTTTGGAATGATGGATTTGAAATCCATGTCTACATCTATTGTTTCTAATTTGAGGAAACTACATGAGTCATATTCTGTATCGGATCTAGTGGATACTACCTTGTATAGACAAATCATTGGTTCCTCGATGTACTTGATACATTAGTGATATGATATATGTTATTTTGTGAGTATATTGCACGGGGGATTCACTTGTTTGCCAATATCCTATCATGTTAGTTCATATTGTGGGTTTTAAAATTATCAAAAATCGAACCAATATATTGCATGTATTGGGGATATTAGGGGTTTAAGGTGGGGGTGGGTAGGGTGGTTTATAAGGATTGAGGTATAAAAAGGGGTGGGGAGGAGGTTTTAAGTATTGGGAGGGGGTTTCAACNAGGGTATTCTTTAACATCCCATGATCACACGTTCTATGTGAGAGGTTCACTAAGTGAAGTCCCCGTGGTATATTGAGTCATTTTATGTCTGATATTAGACACATACATTGGTTTGTTTCTAAGAATGTGCTTAGATATCTCCAAGGTACTAATTCTTATGGACTCAGATATGCCTCCAGTGGAGGAGTGTAGCTACTTGGATATGCCGAGTATGATTGGGGTGGTAGAATTGTGTACCGAAAGAGTACATTTGGATATTGTTTTATCTTGGGTAAAGGTATGATCTCTTGTTCCAACAATAAGTATAGATATGTATCCTAGAGTAATACAAAAGCATAGTATATTTTGGCTAGTACTGTTTGTGGAGATTTATGTGGCTCAAGCATCTATTTGTTCGATTGTTTAGGGAGAAGCTTGAGACTATGGTAATTTTCCCTAATAATAAAAGCTATATTAAGCTCTCAAAAAACCCTATGTTTCATGATAAGTCAAAACAAATTGAGATTAAGTCTCACTTCATCAGAGACATGGTCCAGATAGGTGCAATAACACTTCAATACATTGCTATTGATGAGAAGACTACATATATGTTGACTAATGGAATGGAAGAGAATTCCTCCCTCGTTGAGAAGGAGTGTTAAAGTTATAGGATCACGATACATTCTCCAAGCCAATATTCTAGTCAAGATTGGGCCTCATGTGTTGAGTTAGGGATCTCGGGTTGGACTTAGGTGTTTGGAGTAAAATTATTGGGTTGGGCTCAAGAATGACCAAGCCTTATGTGTAAAGGTTAATCCTCATGTGTTGAGGTTAATTCTTTGGTATTTCAAAGTGATGATGTTGTACAATTTTTTTGGATAGGCAAGGACTTATGTATCAAGTAAGATCCTCATGTGTTGAGGTGGACCTCATGTGTAGAGGTGATGCTTTGTATGTTGAAGCATTAATTTTGTGTGATGTATTACTAACCATGGTCAGTCTAGATGGATGAGCTATTAAGCCTCCTCTAGAGACTTCCCACCTCTAGAGTGAATTACTTTAGCATATGACCACTTGGAATGATAGTAATAAAGTATGATCACAATATTAGACAAATATTATTAGTATATTTGATATGATAGATAAATTAAAGTTAGCACATATGGACCATGTAGAAAAGGTAAGAGATAAAGATAAGTTTCACAAACAATAAAGATAATTCAAATTGATCATGAGAATGAATTTAGTTGATTAAGGAGAACTTGAATTGTTGATCTTTGGTAACATTAACAATGTATTCCTCATTTAATTAAATAAGAACTCATAGTGTTCGCTTATGTAAATCAATCAAGTGTTATTTCAGTTAAGAAGAATTAACTAAAGTGTTAATACATCAAAATTAGTTAACTATTTTTTTTTCATTACAACACTTTAGTTAAACTAAAAGACAACCCTTGCATGGCGACACTTGATTTAACATCCTAATTAAGTGTTATAGCTCCCAGTTGTATAGAGAGTTCATCCCAAATTCAATAGAGCATAGATTTAATGTCAAATATGAAAGGAGTTGCACATTATGTTATGTAGGATTGATGCGTTTAGGGTGTAGATTAATTTCTCCATGTAGTGATTTTCTATATTATGCATTAGACTAGTTTCACCCATGCAGTGATTCGCTACCTATTGCACGAGAAAAAATTTGAAAGTTAAATTATGTGTCGAGCATACAGTTGAATCATTCAATCCTTCTATCTTCTCTATTTCTCAATGATTACACCTGGGGTGTTTGAATTCTCTCTTAGCTTGAACCTGTGGTGATGAAATCAATCTGCAATTGTAAAATACATTCTCTACTATATATCACTATCATATTGAGGATATTTGCTGGGGGTTTTCACTCTCATTGTTTTGAGGGTTTTCCCCAGGGTACGTGTTGTGTTATGTGTGAAAGATTATGTATATGGATATTAAATTGATTTCAAGTACTCAAGAATGCAATAGTAGTATCCTACATTATATCACAAAATATTTTCCATATAAACTATCCAAACACATTCCCCATCCCACTAAAATAATGGCCTCCCAAAAACCAACTCACAACACACATAAAACATGGAACAATGAATTCAAGAGAAAACACAATAGTTAGTCAAACTATATAGCTAGGAACTAGGGAGGTTTAAACAACTCATGTAGAATAATGAATTAGAGAGAAAACTTAGTATCTAATCAAACTAGATATCTAGGCATCATGGATGTATGTACAACTCTTATGCAACAGAACAAATTTGTACAATGCTACCAAAGTGACATAGCATAACACTGCCATCTCACACAATGATGGAGATCACATCAAGGTATCCACGTAGGAATTATTTTGTATTTATGTGTACGTATGGGAATGATACCATGAGGGGAATTTGTATAATATATGGAATTTCTCATATAGAGAGAGAAGACACATTGAAGGTGAGATCATGGGAGTTACATGTAGAGAGGAACCATGCAAAGTAGAAATAGGGTTCATGCAATAGCGATGGAGCAGTTATTCATGCACAATGCAAAAGGATATAGGGTTCAATATTTTAACTGAAATCATGGCTTCTTAGTTAGGTGGCTAACTTAAGTGTCATGGTGCTTCACTCTTAGTGTCATCAGTGCTTCATTTTTAGTGTCATTAGTGCTTCACTCTTAGTGTCATCAATGATTCATCCTTTACTGCCATCAGTGCTTCACTCTTAGTTCCATCAGTGCTTCACCTTTTAGTGCCATCAATGCTTCACTCTTAGTGCCACCAATGCTTCACTTTTAGTTCCATCCATGAATCATTCTATTATTTACTTTTGCATGGATCTTTCTAGTTAACTGATGATGAAATAAGCCTTATATATTTGAGTTCATTTGAGGCATACTTAGACAATTTGAATTCATTATCCCTCTATGATTTATCTCTTTATAATTTAATATTTACTGCATGGTCCACATGTGTATTAATTATTTATCCATCTTATCATATCATACTAAGAAGAATTGTCACACATACTGATGATCATATCATATTAACCGAGGTCATATAGTCATATGCTAAAGTAAATCACTCTAGAGGTGTCTAATCTCTAAACGAGACGTGTAGCATTCATTGAACATGACTAGTAATACATCACATAGTAATTTTACTTTACCAAGTAAAGCATGCCACCTCAACAAATGGAGGTCCACAGTATCGATACAACACACAACTTCAATCTTAATACACCACAAGATCATATCAACAATTGGATATCAATCTCATAGGGTATTGTCTATGAGAATCATTGAATCGATGCAACACAAGTCCAGAATTGATACAAGACAAGTCTACAATCTTGATACAACACAAGTCCAGACTTGGTACAAGACATTTCTATAGTCTTGATACAACACAAGACATGTCTTGATATAGTACAAGACTATAGTACTAGTATCCTACCTCAACACATGAGGACATATATGGGACTTGATACAACACAAGTATGGATAATGAATCCTGATGTTGTATAAGAAACACTCCCTCTTAGCGAGGGAGACATTATATGCTTTACCAGGCATTTTCTGCCATAACAATCTCATGTCATAAGTATCTCAAATTTGTCACTAACAATAGCTTGTCCACAAATTTGCAATCTTCTCATTAGTATTTATGTACTAAAATTTCACTTTATATGACCATGTATTTAATGAAATAAAACTTCATATCAATGTGTTTTCTAATAACACATATCCAATTGGACACACAACTTGATTGGATATGCATACTTTGTTGGATACTCATACAAAGTATGATCACTATCTCTAGTAATCACAAGTATGGTCATTCTCTCCAACCATCACAAGTAACTTTTTCAAATGCTAGTACTAACTGTAAAACACATTTTCTTATGTAGTACTCTCTGACATAGATCTTTCTTTGGTAGTACTAGTCGCGGTACACTTAGTGTTTGTAGTACTAGACGCAATTTGCATTGCTTATCTCAGGATAAAACAATAGTTGAATAATACAATAGGTCTACCATGTATCAATTACAAGAAATAACCTATTATAATGTACCTAAAAGGTACTCAAACATATGTTTATTAATAATCATAAATTACAACAGGTCTACTAAGAGACCAACCAACTACTTATACATAGTAGCATCATCTGGATCCGATCCAAAATGTAGTTTCTATAAACTAGAAACTATGGATTTTAAATCCACAATATACAACACATTAAGTGTGTAATAACATGCAAAAATAAAGTCTCATATTTTCTTTAAATATTCAACATTTGTTGAATTCTAGAATATTTTTTAATCTAGCGAAGTTCCCTCTGAGCTTGTCACTCTTTGTGACGTTCTTCAAGGCTTGATCACTTCCAAAGTGATTCCATATTGTTCTCTTTATACTGTAGAACCCCAACTACCTCTCCAAGAGGTTTAACTATTTTTTGAAAATCCAAACTATAATTATTCTTAAGTATTAATAGTATCCGAGAATTTGACCAAGTATCTTCTCATGTGGATTCTATCCACAAGATATCACTCCCCCTAGCTACCTGATTCGTGTACTAACTAGTGGGGAATTTATCTATTGTTTCCTGTAAAGGCACATCAATAATTCCTCTTCAACTATAAGAGTATTTATGTTCTACAACCAAGCTTGTCCTATATAGAGGCTTTAGTAAGAATGTTGGCAATGTCTCTCATCTATGGATATGTACAATGTCTCAAATATAATTGACTAGAAATATCATGAATATTTACTGTTTCACAATATGCTTTATATGGATAAACATATCTGATGTGATATTTCTCAATCGATATACTAGTTAGACTTCATATATCCTTTTGTTTCATTACATGTGACATATCCGGGTCCACATACATGTGTATCAAGTAGGTACTATGACACATTTTTTGTTGTACATTTATATGTATTGAATGCAAAGCATATGTATGATTCTGGAACTAACAAGATACATCTCAATTGACTCTGAGATCCTCTAATTCTGAAGTAAGAATCAAATTCAACTTCGTAGGTTTTTCCATGGACTTACAATTCATCATCTTGAAACTCTTCAAGCTCTTCTACTGCATATTTTCCTTAACTGAGTAAAATATTTATCTGGTGACTACCACACCTCTATTCTCAAGAATCATAACAAAAATATGAATTTTTTTTCAACTTAATTTTGAATATGAGCATCATGTAGGTCTCCTCTTAATAGAATATACATCAACACGTTTCATTGGTTCTTTAGGAGCTAGGGAAACTAGCTTCTCCCTCTCACCATCAAGATTTGAGAATCATAATATGGGTCCTCCATCACGGATTCTCATGCTTAACTATGCATGAAGCTCTTCTTGAAACATGAATGTAAATAAGTTAAGTAAATTATCTTCAGGAGTCTTCATAGTTCTCATAATAGTATTAGGGATTTTATTCTAACTTCTTCTTAAGAACGATAGGAACTTCCTGATATTCTCTATTTCCAGATCAGCCATCAGAATGACTGCACATTCATGCCATTCTTCACTTGTAGGTCAGGGAATATGATTTCCCTACAAGTCAGGTTATTTAGTGATTAAAAACATTACATAATCAAGAAATGCAATCACATTAATGATTCCAATATACTAGAAATGGTTTCATACATTTATGTATACATTTTAAAGCAATGTTTTTGGAATAACTGCATTCAATTTTCATGTGATGTCTCGCATCCCTATATTATTCCAATATTCATATTTTATGAAATAAATATGCAGCTCCATATGCATATCTCATGAAGCAATCATGTAGACCTATATCTAATATATCATGAACAATCATGCAACCCTATGTTCATAACTCATGAACAATCGTGTAACACTACATTTCATATCTTAAGAAAGAAATATGCAGCCTTATATCAGTCCTATATAAGTCTATATCATTCCTATATCATTCAATATCAAATATAATAATATGGACTTCATGAGATATACAACATACCAATAAAAGATAAACAATAGTGCATATGCTTACCATGTTATAACACAATTCCAAATCCCAGGAATTCATATTTCTATTTGATTGGAATGAAACAAATTCAAAACCTTTTAAATCTGATTTTTATAACAACATATGGTAAAAAATACAAGTACTTATCTTTTATTTTTTTGTAGGCTCCCTCTTGATCTCTGATTCCTTGTGAATATTGTTGGAGTCCTCCGGTCTTGGTATTCTTACAAATTTGAGTATATGCAAGACGTAGAAAGTCTCTTCATGCAGATTAGGGTCCCATGCATACAAGAGTGAATTATATTCTTCACTAAAGGAAATATTCCTAACTTCTTTACATGGAAAGACTTCTTGGGAGACAATGGATTTCTCCCTTTTTTCATACCTGTAATGAGGGAAAGATTCTCTTCTTTGGTGCACATAGTTTTTCTCTGGATGCACCCATCTTCTTGAATGAAATCATGCCATAACCTATTGAAGTTGGGATTCTCTTCTCGGCCATTTTACTGCAGCCAATAATGTCTCTCATGAGGATGGGATCCCATCAATGGTGGTTTTGAAGAAATTCATATTCATTTGTCTCTACACCAATGCTAGCAAGATGATCTTTCACTTATGAAATTTTTGTGAAGAAGGATGCTACAGTCTCATCCCTTTCAATATTCAGGTTGTGCAACATGTTCTTCAAATCCCTGTTTTGAGTAGGGTCCATATTCTCATAAAGGTTTGTTAGTTTTTTGAAACACTCCTTTGTGGTATTCAATGGATTGATCACAGACATGATATTGTACTTCACCAAGTCATATATGAACCTTTTGGACTTTGCTTGATTCTTCTTATAATTGACTCTCCCTTCATTAGTAGTAGGCTCATATACACGAATGAATCAATATCATGCTCCTAAAGAATGTTCAACACTCTTTCCTTCTATGTGTTGAAGTTGCAAGTACCTTCAAGTCGATCTTCTAGTCAGACAGAGATCAATGTCATGGATGCAATATTTTTCTCAAATTTTCAAGATCTACATAGGATTAGCTTGCCACACAAAACTAAGATCCTTCATGCCTTATGCTCAGATACCATGTTAATGTTTGAGAAAAATATGAAGATTATTAAACTTTAAAACTTTTATCAATTAATCACTGCACATATGAATGTTCATAAATAAATCAGCCACATGAATAATTCATCCATAAGAGACAAGATATACCCTGGGAAAACCCTCTAAATATAGAGGATGAAAAACCTAGCATTTCTTTGAGTGTGACAGATAGATTTGCAAGGAATTGTTTACAACACAATAGCATATTTCCCGATAAGAGATGTCAACTAAGAAATAGAGAAGAGAGATCCCCAACAAATCTATAATGAACTTTCTAAGTGCCCGAAACTTTAATAAATAAATAAAAAATCATGCCATTGAATGTTTTCCTAACACTCATGCACACATGCACTTCAATTTTGAATATTTCCTTCAATGGTGTGAAGTTGGTGCCTTGGATTCTTCATCATGCACAAGGATATGCTCCATATATTCCAATAATGGATTTAACTGAATTATTAATGTCTTTGAATTGGTATTCAATATTTTAAATGAAAGCATGATCACTTAGTTAAGTGGCTAACTTAAGTGTCATGGTGCTTCACTCTTAGTATCATCAATGATTCACTGTTAGTGTCATCAGTTCTTCACCATTTAGTGCCATTAGTTCTTCGCTCTTAGTGTCAACAATGCTTCACTTTGTAGTTCCATCAGTGCTTCACTCTTATTTCCATCAATGCTTCACTTTTAGTGCCATCCATGCAACATTCTATTATTAATTTTTGCATGGATATTTCTAGTTAATTAATGCATTCTTATTAAAATTGAGGATTCAACATAATCCTTATCAATCTAAGTTGATTGGAGGCATACTTAGACAATTTAAATTTATTCCCTCTCTATGTTTTCTCTCTTTATCATTTAATATTTACTACATGGTCCACATGTGTATTAATTATTTATCCATTTTATCATATCATACTCAAAATAATTGTCACACATATTGATGATCATATCATATTACCTCAGGTCATATAGTCATATGCTAAAGTAAATCACTCTAGAGGTAGCTAATCTCTAAAGGAGACTTGTATCAATCAATGACCATGACTAGTAATACATCACATAATATTCCTACTTTACCAAGTAAATCATGCCACCTCAACAAATGGAGGTCCACAGTCTTGATATAACACAAGAATTCAATATTGATACAACACAAGATCATCTCCATAATTGGAGATCCATCTCATAGGGTATCATCTATGACAATCATTGACTTTATATAACACAAGTCTAGACTTGATACAACACAATTTCAGACTTGATACAACACAAGTATGCAATCTTGATACAACACAAGACTACAGTAATAGCATCCCACATCAACACATGAGAATATAGATGGGACTTGATAAAACAAAAGTCCCAACTAGATACAACACAAGTATGGAGAATGACTCTTGATTATGTATAAACAACAGTTTATTGAATACACATAAATCAAGTAGTGAGCTAAAAAGTGCCAAAAATTAAATAAAACAGAATTTTAGGAAAATTTTAAGTGCTATCCTAAGTGCATGAGATATTAGACTTGATTGAAATACTTAGAATTGATTTTATTTCTAGATATACTTAGGATAAACAGTTTTAACAATGTAGAACTATATGCATGTTACATGCAAGCTATAAGAATGCTTAGATATTTAAAATGAAATAGCTTTAAGCAAAACCAAACAAAATTTGAAAATGTTTTCATTTTATTTGAAGCTTGTAGGGTTGAAGAGGAAGAGAAGAGGATTCCAAGGAATGGGAATGGAATAAATTAAGCCTTGATATTTAAGGGGGTTTCCTTAAAATTATTCAAGAGAAGAGAAGCACTCAATGATTTCTCTAATATGCTCAAAGCTCCCAGAAAACCTGTAATAATTCAACTCATGGAAGGAGATGGGATCTCCTCCTCTGGTAACATCATGGTGTATCCTCCATGGAAAGTGTTAATATATAAATATTTGAATTGATTATAAAACTAAAATACATACCTTTCAAGAACTCTATCAGTAGTATAAATATAAACACACATATAGGATAAAAATATGTCAGCTGGGTAAAACTACCCTTTTAATGACCATGCAAGCTACAACAATTAGAAATATTTCTTTAGAACAAAAGCAAGAAATGTATACCACCCAATTGCAAGGAGAGGCTGATGTGGCCTCCAAAGTCTTTGTTTTATTCCAATTCTCTTCAAGAGAGAAATAATACTAATCTTTGATTGTCAAGCAACAACCAACAAACAAAGGAGAGGGGAGATATTGATTAAATAGAAAAATAGGAATAAGGGGTTGAATTTCATGAAGTGGAGTGAACTAGAGTGTCATATGAAACTTCATGGAGTTTACTAGAGTGTAATTTTACCTCTCATGAAGTTAAATAGTGCTTAAGGGATTGTCATGAGACACATAAGAGACAAGGAGGGGATAAATATGGATTGATTGAGATCAATTCCAATCATAAATGACATACCACTCAAGGGGAGCGAACTATGGAATATTCCCTTTTACCAACCTCCTAAAATTACTCAAATTTTGTTGGATTTATCTTATTACTTAGAGGGGGGTGAATTAATAATATAGCATATATATATATATTATATTTCACTTTGAGAGATTTTCACCAAATGAAACTTTTCAATAGTAACAGTAACAAATACAACATCACACAAATAGTTGAGAATAATTGTATATTTATAAATATATAAGAATGATTACATCAATTGGAGAATGAAATCTCCAAACGTGAGAACCCACTTATTTCAAGTGTTGAACTGAATCTCAAGTAGCAATATACAGGTTGTTGGCACTCACCTAGAACAACATCGAACTAACCAAGCACCGACTCATGATATTTAGGCACCAACCTAAACATATGTTTATATAACTATGAAAAGCTATTTTTGTAGAAACCAAGCTCCGACCTAGTGATGATTGTGATCTCTAGTTATGAAAACACTGAATTATGAATTATATTCTCCATATCCAACTGGAACAAGGCTCCAACCCATTTATTATATTTACCATCTTCAACTAGAAGGAGGATCCAAACCCCTGATTATATTTACTAGCTTCAACTAGAAAGAGGATCCAACCCCCTGATTATATCCGATCATCTTCAATTGGAAGGATGTTCCAACCCCATAGGTTTTATCTACTCCAATAGAAAGTATGATGCAACACCCTAAAGTTATTTTCCAACACCAACTAGAAGGATACTACGAACCCCTGTTCCTTTCCTTGTCCAACCTCCTTGGTATGAAATAAGAATGTATTAAATAATTGCAATATAAAAAGTACCTTATCTTCGATGATTGTATTATTTACCAATCCACAACTATTATAGCATATTCTATCTGTACCTTTATTCTAAATATTTATGTTAAGACATACATTTTCCAAAACTACGATGTGTGATAATTACTGCAATCTACATCTCTTCTATGGTTATATGATTTGAATCTTTACACTGAACATAGTTCTTAGCTTAGTCACTTCTTCTATGATGTGTTCTATGTATTTCACTGAGCAATGACATCCTAAATATGGGTATTCTTTTCATCTAACACACTTATTTATATTCAACATTTGTTGATTTGCACACTTTGACTCTGCTGCATAAACTCTTTCTATGATCAACAAGTCATTCATACCCAAATAATTTTGAATCTTGTCTAACTATATTATCTCATATATTTATCTTTCACAATCCTACTTCACCACATCCATCTCTTGCTCATTTATAGCCTTCTTGTCTTCAAGAGATGTGTCCACTTGGTGAAGTTCCTTATCGTTGGATACTACCCATCTTGTTTTTGTTTTCTTCAATTTAATATCTATGTCGACATGTCTCTTATAGAATTCATTTGTGTGGGTTTGGTGCACATATGCCAATGTCCTTGTGGGAATTTAGAACATAGGTTCCTAACTCGTGTTTCTCTTCACAAGTCTTTGTACTACATACCATTTTCTTTGTGGGACTATTACATTCAATTTTATGTTTTTTTTCTTCATTCATAGAGTCTAACACAAATGGTATTTTCACATATCTTCCATTTTCAATATTCTTCTTTGTGGATTACTATTTGTGCACTTGTGACCAATGTCATGGTGAGATATTTTCTCACAATACATTACTGCAGTTTCATACACACATACATATTTGTTTTCTTTTATTAGACATACACACATTTAATTTTTATCAAACACATAGATATCAAACATATAGGAGTATCGGTGCAACACTTTTTGTATTATGCCATATGACAATACAAGTTTGACATCAATGATAATACATTGTTCAATAATATCCCCCTTTGGCATCGATGTCAAAAAACATAGGCTCCCCCTGAAAATGAGCTATAATATACCTACTCCCTGTATCATTTTATTCCCATGACATCATGATTTCTCTTTCTCTCCCCCTTTGACATCAATGGCAATGCAATACACTGATTTCTTCATTAAGTGGCAGATGTTTCGGCTGATTGAGCTATTGCAGAAAATTTCTGCAGAGTTTCTTTTGCATTTGAAACCTTTACTTTCATTTCTATTTCTTTGGCCAAAATTTCTTATTCTACTTGTTCATCAAGAAATAGATTTAGTCTTTCTAAGGATTCTTCTACAGTTTCCCTAATTTCCTTTTGCAACTCTGAAAAGGATTCCATAATTAGATCAACTTATTCTTGCAAGGGTTCGATTTCGCTAACTCTTTTGGATTGTTCTTCCATGATACTACAAATATCATGTTGTTGGATTTTTAATTCCTTTATTTTTTTCATCTTCTTCGTGGTTGATAGAGTGGCTAATCTATCTCTCAAATTTTCCTCATTTTCTTGTGCTATTTGCATCCTTTGTGCCAGTTACTTCAACCACTCATTAGAAATCAAATGTCCCCATAGTTGAGCACTTTCTTTGTATGCATCAGTACATATTTGTTCCAGAGTTCTTATGTTTTTTATTATGACATTCAATTTCTCCAAATTCCTTCCTATTTTTGTCTTGATCTCTGGAGGTATCCCATGTTTTCTTCCATTGGCCTTAGTCTACAAATATTGGATCACTTTTTCCAACTTTATGACTTTCCCTTCTAGAGAGCCATCTTCAATAGTTTGAGGTTATAGAAGCATGTTGTATACTTCCTCCATAGTGTTTTGTAGTTTTAGGGTTTTTTGTTGTGATTTCTAAGATTCTTGCTTCAAGAGATCGCTTCTGGTAATTTCTTTCTTTGCTTCAAGCTTTATCTCCAACTCTCTCCTTGAATTATTTTCTTGTTCTGTCTTAAGTATAGAACATTCTTCTTGTAGAAATTGATTTTAATTCTGACTCTTATACCCGTTAGTTGTAGTGGCCTTGTGTCTCCATCTGATTTCTTGTGCAGTTGTTGTGTCTTGTGCATTTGTTGTGTGTAGTGCATGTAACTCATTCATGTACAATTGTGATAGAGTGAGATCGGCAAGAATTACCATGTTTTGTATTTACTGAAGAAGAGTTAGAGCTATGGATGATATTTTCATGAGTTGAAATGGTTTTGTATTTTTTGTTTATATAGCTTGATGTGTCTATGAACTACCTAGATGCGTCTCTGAGTGAGTCTTCTCAATGTTTTTCCTTTCTTACCCAATCTGCAGTATTAGCTATTTTATTTTTGCAAATGTTTCTTCAATATTTAGTATTACTTCATATTTCCTAGTTGCAAGTTCTTCAATTTTAGTCTTTGTTGCCATGCTATCTATGTATTCATTGACTACATTTCTAGTCTCTACCCCAATTTGTTCTACATCATCCATTGTTAGTGTCTAAATTGGCCTTGGTTTTCTTATATTTATTTTCTTCTTTGAATATCCTTCTGAATGAGTTGCTTCTTTTCTCTTTTCAACTGGTGCAATTCACACAGATCCTTCATATCCTTATTTGAAAGAATTCTTCATATTACCAGCTTCCTCTTCCATGGGTGTTGACTTGTTTGATTGTTAGACTTATTCCTCTTCTTTCATAGGTGTCTTCCATTCTAGATCCCATTCTTGAACAATTTGTGCGATGCCATATTTAGAATAGATGTACATAGTGGTGAACCATCGGTTCTTAGGCTCTCTTTTGCCATGTATGTATGTATGATGCATTCTAATCCTGAATTTCACAAATCCCTTTAAATCCTCCACTATGTGGGGATATATGCATGGATTATTCTTTATAATACCCCTGATTTCTTCACTACATAAAGAAATTAATATTGTTATCTTTTTCCTATGTAATTATAGAAGACTACATGTTTGTATATCTCGCATCTTGAAAGGGTCTTCTATTCCTATCAAATAATTGACTCCCTTCTAGTGTTGATGTATTTGTAACTTCGGAATGTATTCATCTATGTATCTTATGTATTGTAACCCGATGTTTATTCCAGGATGTATCTATTATGTAATTGAGTCATGTTGTCATGCCCCGATGTTCCGATCGGGAGAATCAATAATGTAAACAAGTCATGTCAAGTCATAGTGGGTAACCCTCTGATTTTCTAAGGGTTAAAGTCTCCACAGTTCCGGGGCACTAGGGTTATTAGAATCTCCTAGTAGAGGTCGGCCCTAGTAGGGTTTTAGTCATGTCGGGATTAGTATAAATAGAGAGCTGGGATCTCTATTTAGTACACATCACTCACACACCCAAGTGTAGCACATAGTTGAGGAAGGAGAAGACACTGGGGCTAGACAAGAAGAAGATTACTGCTGTCGGGAGTGCATCTTACTATTTTGGGGTTTTACATCTTCTGTTAATTCTATCTCTGAGGAAGTTGTGGGGTTTTCTCCATTTATGGTTTCCTCAATGAAAAAAACTGTGTTCATTGTCTCTTGTGTTTGATTGTTGTACTTGTTGTTCTCTTAGTAAAAATCCTAACATAATGCTAGCTGGATGTTGAAAAACTAACATGGTATCAGAGCTAACCTGAGAAGAAGACACTGTGCAGCTGCAGGAACTAGGGATTCCTAGTTTGTCGATCTTCCTCCATAGATTTTCAGCAAAAGTAAGGTGGAATAACTCTCCTCCTTAGGGTGCATATTTCTGTCGAAGCAGAATCCAATTATGAGGTTTTTCAGTTTTGGACCTGTCACTGCTGTTAGAAATTAGGGCTTTTCATAGAAGAGGAATTTTTCAATGAGCCCAGGTCTGGATTGATATCCTCCCCAAAATCGAATTTAGGGACAAATTTCAAGGGATTTGAGTGGACAGAACTCCGAAAAAGCAAAACCCTAATTTTCTCCTGAACCAGCTCTGCAAGATTTCAGCTCAAGTTTCAGATCCGACATCTTGAACCTGGTAAGATCTAAAATATTTTGTATTTCCATTTGAGGTTCTCAGTTAAGATGTCTCATCATACCAAGCTTGATGAAAAGCTTGAGGGAGCTGATAACTTCTAAGCTTGGAATTATAGGATCTCCCTGGTCCTAGAAGAAAATGAGTTAGACTCCTACATCCATGAGGAGGTTCTAGTTCTAAAGGGAGATGAGGAAAAGGCCTTACATAAAAATAAGATGGTTATGACAAAGAGGATCATTGCTGATTCTATCAAGGATCACCTTATCCCATAGGTGTACTCTCTCAAGACACCTAAAGCTATGTTTGATTCCCTAACCAAATTGTTTGAAGGGAAGAACATAAACCAGAAGATGACCCTGAGAAACCAACTGAAGAATGTGAAGATTCAAAATGTAGAAACAATCCAATCTTACTTCACAAGAGTTTCTCAAATCAAAGAGCAACTAGAAGTAGTTGATGAAGAAGTGGAAAATGTAGAGATTGTGATGACTACCTTGAATGGCCTTCCTAGGTCATGGGATTATTTCATCCAAGGAATCTGTGCTAGAAAGAAGTTAGTCAAGTTCAGTAGACTATGGGAAGAGTGCTCTCAAGAAGAAGCTCAGATAGCAGCTCGAGAAGAGAATATGGGAAGTGAAGACCAAGCTCTCACGGTACACTCCAAGTCTCACTCTAAGTCAAACAAGAGAAGACCTCATAGCTCCAGAGGTAAGCACTCTCACAAAGATAACACTAGAAAAGATGTATCTAGGATCATATGCTATACATGTGATGAAGCAAGACACTATGCAAGGAATTTTCCTAAGAAACAGAAGATAATGAAGAGGAACAACAAAAGAAGACATCATGCTCATGCTGCAGAGGATGATGAACCATCTAGGAAGAGATCCAGATATGAAAGTGAAGATTCTTCAAGCAAGGATGAATATGTTCTGATCTTCGCTCTCATAGGTAACATTACTCATGGAAGTGATGATTGGCTTATAGACAATGGGGCTTCCAAACATATGACTGGATTCAAGGAATCTTTTGTGAGACTGTCAGAACATGAATCACCTCACAAGGTAAAGCTAGGAGATGACTACCAATATCCAATAAAAGGTACTAGGGAATCTTCCTATAAAAAAGACTCTGGAAAGTCTCTAACAATGAAAGAAGTATTGTTTGTGCCAGGACTGAAGAAGAAACTTCTCTCCATATCAGCATTAGATGCAAAAGGAATGCAGGTTGCATTCATAGATGGTCAAGTCATCATGTGGCCAAAAGGAAATACTATCAATGATGCAGTAGTGATTGGAGAACAAGAAGGAGGATTGTACAAATTGAAGGGCCATCCAGAACAAGCCTTAGTCCATGAAATAGTAGAGCCAAGTGAACTTTGGCATAGAAGGCTTGCACATGTGCATTACAGAGCACTACCTATTGCAAGCAAAGCTGTTGAAGGTCTTCCAAAAATACAAGAAAAACACGATGGGGTCTGCAAAGGATGTGTGAAAGGAAAGAATACAAAGAAGACATTTCCAAGGAGTGAAAGCAAAGCAAAAGGAATCTTGGAAATCATCCACTCTGATGTATGCGGTCCTATGTCATCAAACTCTCTAAGCGGGTATGCATATTATGTTTCTTTTATTGATGACTTTTTTAGGAAGACATGGGTTTACTTATGAAGAACAAAGATGAAGTATTCAATAAGTTCAAGGAATTCAAAGCCTTGATCGAGAACCATACTAAAAATAAGATCAAGACCATTCGATCAGATAATGGTGAAGAATTCACTTCAAATGAATTCAAAGAGCTATGTAAAGAACCAGGGATTAAGAGGGAGTTGTCCACTCCTTATAATCCACAACAGAATGGGATTGCAGAACAGAAGAACAGAATTATCATGGAAGCTGCAAAACAAATGCTTCATGATCAAGACCTTCCTATGCATATTTGGGTGGAAGCTTCCAGAACAGTGGTGTATGTATAGAACCGTACTCCACATAGAGTACTCGAGAACAAGACTCCTGAAGAAGTATTCTCTGGAAAGAAACCAGAATTAATACATCTCAGAATATTTGGCTGTCCTATGTACATCCACATTCCAAAAGAGAAGAGGACTAAATTAGATCCTTCAGGAAAGAAGGGTATATTTGTGGGATACTCTGAAAGCTCGAAGGCTTACAGAATATATCTCCCAGGATACAAGAAGGTTGACATCAACAGGGATGTGACATTTGATGAAGACATAGCTTACAACAAATCCAAAAAGAGACCTGCTGAAGAACTTGAAGAAGCAGAAGCACCTAGAATTCATGATACAACCATGAATGAAGAAACTCAAGAAGAATATCGAGAATTTGAAGAACCACAAATACCTATAGATCCACCTTCGGAGAAGAATCCTCATAAGAGGAAACCTGCTTGGGTAAAAGAACTTATCCAAAGTGCAGAAAAATATGGGGCTCCAGAAGAGAATCACATAGAAAGAAAGAGGACCAGATCCTGTTCCAGGTATGTAGCTTTACTATGTGATTTCATTGATAAAGAACCTTCCAAATATGAAGAAGCAGCAGAACGAAAAGAATGGAAGGATGCTATGATCAAAGAGTACCAATTGATCATGAAGAATGATGTTTGGGATGTTGTCCCAAGACCAAATGGGAAGTCAGTTGTAACTTCCAAATGGATCTACAAGATCAAACATGCTGCAGACGGTAGCATTGAAAAATATAAGGCAAGATTTGTAGCTCGGGATTTCTCTCAGAAAGAGGGAATAGACTATGAAGAAACCTTTGCACCTATATCCAGATACACTTCCATCAGATCAGTACTTGCTTTGGCTGCAGTGATGAAATGGAAGATACACCAAATGGATGTCAAGACTACCTTCTTGAATGGTGTAGTGGAAGAGGAAGTGTATGTAGAACAGCCACTCAGTTTTGAGACACATGACAGGAAGTCTCATGTATGCATATTGATGAAATCCCTGTATGGTTTGAAACAGGCACCCAGGACCTAGTACGACAGGATTGACAGCTTTCTATCCAGTTTGGGTTTTACTAAGAGTAAAGCAGATTCCAATCTTTACTACAAGTTTGAAGATGGCAACCCAGTGATGCTTCTACTATATGTAGATGATCTGTTTGTGACAGGTATGGATGGGTTGATTACTGATATGAAGAGAAATATTGTTGTCGAGTTCAAGATGAAGGACTTGGGTATGATGCATTATTTTCTAGGTATGGAGGTGTGGCAGAGTGCAGATGGAATCTTCCTTAGACAAGGGAAGTATGCAGTAGAGATCCTGAAGAGGTTAGGGATGATGGACTACAAGACTATGGCCACACCTATGGCATCAAACTTGAAGCTATTGAACGATGCTTCATCAGAGTCGGTTGATGCTACGATGTATCGTCAGATGATTGGATCATTGATGTACCTGATGAAAATGAGACCAGACATTTGCTTTGCTTTGAACACCTTGAGCTAGTTCTTGACAGATCCGAGAAATGTTCACTTGATTGCTGCAAAGCACATTCCAAGGTAATTGAGGGGTATAGTTGATTATGGGCTCAAGTATGATGTGAATTAGAAGATTAAATTAGAGGGTTATGTTGATTCAGATTGAGCAGGCAGTGCCATCGATAGGAAGAGCACTTCAAGGTGTTGCTTTAGTATGGGATCAGGTGTGATCTCTTGGTTTAGCAGGAAGCAATCCTATGTGGCACTGAGTACAACTGAAGCAGAGTATGTCGCAGCCTGTTCAACTAGTTGTGAGGTAGTATGGCTAAGGAATCTACTATATGATTTATTTGATCTCCAGATGGATGCTACTTGTATACATTATGACAACTAGAGTTGTGTGAAGTTGTCAAAGAATCCAGTGTTCCATGACAAGTCAAAGCACATCGAGATCAAGTATCACTATATCAGGGATATGGTGTAGAGAGGAGCAGTGAAGCTCTAGTATGTTGTGATGGAGGAACAGATAGCTGATGTGTTGATGAAGCCATTGGCCAGAGTGAAGTTTGAGTAATTCAGGGAGAAGCTTGGTGTTCTTCAGATCGAGGTTTCCTCCAAGGGAAAGTGATGAGTCCCAAATCCATTCTCACGAGCAGCTCAAATGTAAGGGCTGAGCCATTCTGTCATGGTGAGAGGATTCAGTTCCTTCCATGTCAGATATGAGTGCTACAATTCATAGCCATTCTGACGAGGAGGTCAGATGTAAGGGATGAGCCATTCTATCATGGTGAGAGGATTCAGTTCCTTCCATGTTAGATATGAGTGTTGGCCATTCTGTCGAATAGGACAGATGTAAGGGCAATTGCCACTCTCTGGGAGAGTGGAGACACTTGGTCCATTACCAGGTAGCTCAGTCTGGGACTAGGGGCATTTCTGGAAAGGGTGGAGGATTTAGTTCCTTCCAGGTCAGATGTGAGTGCAGGCCATTTTGGTGAGGGTGTAGGACTTGTTTCCTACCAGGTCAGATATAATGGAAACTGCCATTCTCCAGGAGAATGGAGGCACCTGGTGCATTACCAGGTAGCTCAGTCTGGTACTGGGGGCCTTTCTGGCGAGGGTGGAGGATTCAGTTCCTTCCAGGTCAGATGTGAGTGCAAGCCTTTCTAGCAATGGTGAGAGGATTCAGTTCCTTCCAGATCAGATATAAGTGTTGAAGCCTTTTCATATATGTTAGTGATGTGATGTCCTATCATGCTGGTGAATGTGAGTGCTGGGACTTTTTGATGTGATTGTAGGTTCCTACATGATTAGATGTGAGTGTTGGGTGTGCCTTTCTGACGAGTAGGTCAGATGTAAGTGTTGGACGAAGACCTACCTGATGGCTAGGCCTACAACTAGCATGAAAGAAGGTTGGATCTGTAGAACTTCCTATGACGAGATAGCACACATGATTATGACCAGATGAGATCCATATTGAGATATGATCCAGATCTAGTTATGATGACTCCAAGATATCCATATCGAGTGATGATCCAGATCCAACAGTGATGATCCAGATTGAGTGATGATCCAGATCTAGTCCAGTGATGATGATCCAGATCGAGTTGATGATCTAGATCCAATGATGTTTATCCAGATCAAGAGATGATATAGATCCAATGATGATGTCCCATGATGATCCAGATCAAGAGATGATCCAGATCCAATGTGATGATCCAGATCGAGAGATGATCCATATTCGAAGGATGAAGATGACTTGAAGACGAAGATGACTTGAAGACTCAGAAGACTTGAGATGCAGATGACGAGATGATCTAGTTGATACAGAGAAGAAGACCAGTACTAAAAACTGTGTCGAAATAATACCTTCCTAGTTAAGAGGGAGTGTTGATGTATTTGTAACTTCGGAATGTATTCATCTATGTATCTTATGTATTGTAACTCGATGTTTATTCTGGGATGTATATATTATGTAATTGAGTCATGTTGTCATGCCTCGATGTTTCCATCGGGAGAATAAATAATGTAAACAAGTCATGTCAAGTCATAGTGGGTAACCCTCTGATTGTCTAAGGGTTAAATTCCCCGCAGTTTCGGGGCACTAGGGTTATTAGACTCTCCTTGTAGAGGTCGTCCCTAGTAGGGTTTTAATCATGTCAGGATTAGTATAAATAAAGAGTTGGGGTCTCTATTTAATACACATCACTCACACACTCAAGTGTAGGGCATAGTTTAGGAAGGAGAAGACACTGGGGCTAAACAAGAAGAAGATTACTACTGTCGAGAGTGCATCTTACTATTTTGGGGTTTTACATCTTGTGATGATTCTATCTCTAAGGAAGTTGCGGGGTCTTCTCCATTTATGGTTTCCTCGATGAAAAACACTGTGTTCATTGTCTCTTGTGTTTGATTACTGTACTTGTTGTTCTCTCAGAAAATATCCTTACATAATGCTAGCTTAATGTTGAAAAACTAACATCTAGTTCCTTCTAACCTACAAGAGAAATACAAATCAATAACCAAGTATAGTGAAAAGGGTTACATTTTTCTTGTTCTTCTATGCAGTCATCGATAAATCTATTCAATCGAAAGGTTGACTAGTTCATTTGTACTCCCACATTGCACTTTTATGTGGCCACAATGGCTACTGTTGATACTTCATCAGGGATAATATTCCAAAAAATATTGCATGTCATTAGTTGGGATGCAAATATTACTACTTCATACTTTATTTGTGTGATTGAGAATTATCTACTAGCTCACTTAGTTCCATATTTATCGACCATCTTCTTTCCAAGATATTTTTCTTGACTTTGATCCATGAGAAGATTCACATCTTCGCCAATGGAAGACAGTCCATTGATTTATTTGATTATATTTACATCAATGGAAATCACCATGTCCATCAATAAATGTCCACCATGCACTTGTGATAATATAAATCTTGCACAGACCTTTACTTGTGGGGTTTTTACGAAGAATGGGATTTCCAACAAATTTAGTGTCCTTGTTCTTGAAACCGCTTTTGCCTAGTTTTGAACTTCCATAACACCTGGTGCTTTGGGATTTGGAATAGTAGTTTTTTTTAGATAATTTTCCTTAGCTAGACAGGGAAATTTCTCAATGTCGGTAGGATCATATTCTGCACAAGTAAATTTGTACAGTTGTTTGTACATCCCTTATTCAACTATTACACCTTCGAAATCCTTTTATGCTGGAACTTTTGGGTCTTCAATGTTAAACAGATTCACATGTGGTGCATCCTTTTTTCTGTAAGGAATGTGGTCACAAAGAAATGCAGTAGACTTTGATGAGGATGCACCGGGGGTTAGTATGGATTCTTCCACCACATACACTAATGGATTTTTTGTATTCATTGTCTCTCAAGGGCCATGGATTCCAAGCTTCAACCTCTTCCTTACACACACTCACTGTAGTAAGATTTTAGTAATCGCAGATGAGTTTTTAACCTAGATAAATTCACGCCTTATAAGGATCTCTCCACCTTCTTATATCATTAATGCACTCTGTGCTTTGCATATTTTCCTTAATTTGGTCCCTTTTTGAGAAATGGAATGTTTTGAGTTTGTCAAGATTTGTTTTATTTGGTCTAGACTCATTTAATTGTATGTTGTCAATTAATGTTGATGCCACCTAGTATTTAATTACCACTATGAACAATACTTTAGTGATTGTAACTCCTTCCCTTTTTTCACAGTATCTTTGTCCGCAAATTTTACCACGACTAGTTCATATGTTTAGGGATCATTTTGGAGATGAAGTGCATATAAACTGAGCATCCAAAATTCCCATTACTCTTTCCATTTGAAAAGTATTAACCATTTCTAGGTTTTCAATTTTCTTCCTCCAAATCATATATTTCTTTCCTTTTTTATTTAAATGAATGCTCTTATTAAGAACTGGTTGGCCATCCTCACTTGTCTTCTTTCTCCAAATTTTGTGAGATCTACAGTTTCCATATTTGTGGCCAATTTTACTTCACTTGTAACAAATTGTGATTTTACAAGTCTTCCTAGTATGTCCCATCCTTGAACACTTCCATCATGGAGTAGCTTCACACATTTTTTGTTTCAATGCACACTTCCTTTTTGTTAATGCCATATTTATATCCTATACCAAACCTATTAGAGGACAAACATTGATTGCTTAGGATTTCATTTAACACTTCTATACTCTTGGAAAATTTGTTACTCATCTTAAGTTGTGTTTGTAACTTACTAATTTCTTTCTCCTTTTCCTTCAAACTCATCTCCCGTTGGTCAAGGAATTTCTTGTACTCGGAATTTCTTTCTTTAAGAGTGATGCTCTCAAGTAGTTCATCTTGAAATTGGATTTAATATTTCTTTATTGAACTATAGGATTCATCACTTTTCCTTTAAAGTTGTTGGAGCTGGTCCTTTATTGGCAAGATCTCCTCATTTGCATTAGTGGAATCTTTGCTCTTTTCTTTCTCAATTTCTTCTAATTTCTGTCGTAGAAGTGTGATTTCTTTGAATAGTTTTTTATTTTATGTCGCTACTTGTTCAAGATTTCCTTCTAGTGCATTGATCTTAAGTTTTCCAAATATGCAATTTTTATCCATTTCCTATAACCAACTGGAAAAGTATGCCATTGATGCCTTTGTTTCTTTCTCCTTTCTTTTTAGTGTCTACAGGAGATTAGTTTCAACCCTTTTTACATTTTCTATGGTGTTTCTTGGAGTGCAAATAATATCTCTTTCTTGTGTGATTGAAATATTTTCTTCATTGTCATTTTCTTGTAACCATGATGCTTGATTTTTATCCATGATTGTGTTGGATCTATCTTCCATATGCTAATTTGTTACTGAAGACACCAACTTTGATACCAATTATTGGATTTATCTTATTACTGAGGTGGGGGGGTGAATCAATAATAGTGCATATATATATATATATATAATTTCACTTTGACATATTTTCACCAAATAAAAGTTTTCAGCAGCGACAGTAACAAATACAACAATGCACAAATATCTGAGAATAATTGTATATCTATAAATATATCAGAATGATTACATTAGTGGGAGAATGAAATGTCCAAACATGAGAACCCACTCATTTCAGGTGTTGACTTAATTCTCAAGTAGAAATATGTTGGTTGTTGGAACCGACCTACAATGACTTTGATCTGCGAGAGAAATGACTCACAAACTTTCATTAGAGAGAATTTGAGGACAAAAATGGGCCTCCTAAGAGATGTACTACAAAAATATAAGATATATTAAAATATTATGAGTTAGGGGTTTTATGGGGTAGGTATATA